>CAEGAG010212673.1:0-25773 GCA_903067065.1 Brachyrhaphis terrabensis
GGACACGCTGGAGGGACTATGTCTCCCGGCTGGCCTGGGAACGCCTTGGGATTCCCCCGGAGGAGCTGGAAGAAGTGACTGGGGAGAGGGAAGTCTGGGCCTCTCTTCTGAAGCTGCTACCCCCGCGACCCGACCCCGGATAAGCGGAAGACGATGGATGGATGGATGGATGGATAAATGTTTTCAAAACACAAGAGAAATCCAGTTGCCGTCTATTTAAGCACTTACGTGACTCATTGCTGTCGCTTTAAATCTGCATAATAAGTATGCTTTTGTCAAGACATTATTTTAGAAGTAGGTAAAAGAATAATGTTGAAATGATTGATTATCTGGAGTTAATTCAACCCTGGCGCTTATTGAGTACAGGTTGGCATGGCTCAGCTGATGGAACCGGTGTTGCTTTGCTCTCACTGACTTATCAATGCGCGACATGTTTAAACCGGAAAACTGAATGTTTTATTTGAGCATAATTGTTTTGTTATCATGGCCATGATACACAGCTCTACATCTAGATGCCACCAGGTGACTGTGAACCCATTCAAGCTCTGAACAGATGTTTAGGACAAACCAGTGCCTGGAGGTGCCATAACCTTCTTCAGCTGAACTGAAACAAAACAAAACCTCCAAAAGAGGAACGATCAATAGTCGGCTTCAGTTATTTCAACTGGAAACTAGTGACCAGGCCTGAAATATAAATGTAGTGATGGACTCAGACCTGAACTTTCTGAGACACATAAAGACAGTTAGAAAGTCAGTCTTCTGTCACCTGACGAACATTTCCAGGATTAAAGGATTAATTTCAAAGACTATAGTTGAATGCAATCTGCTGGGGTTCCTTAGAAAACATTTGAAATAATTTGAATAATGAACTGAACTTGGATTGTTTAATAACCAGAATCAACTGATAGGATTGAAATTACTTTTTGTGACGTGCCTTGAGATGTCGTGTTGTAAATTGGTGGTATATAAACTAAATTGAATTAAATTATTCCGCTGCAGTGAAATGTTCTGTTTCATGTTTTCATTTTGTAATGCTTCATGAATTGCCTTGTTGCTGAAATGTGCTGTACAAATAAACGTATCTTTCAGTTGGTTGCAAACTAGTGATAACATCGATGAACCTTATTTAGAGTAGACTGTTTTCCTTCCTCATTGACTTGTTTTGTCTCTGCTTGTCATTGTTGTTTTTTTGGCTCTTCTATTTTGCCAAATCTGAAAAGTTCTTGACTAAAAAGAATTTTTAAAATAACATTTTCTACATTCCTGCATCATCCATGTATAAAATCTCCCCCCCCCCCCAAAAAAAAAAAAGCTAAACAGGAACTTGTCATGGTTGTCTTGATATCATTGATATTTAACCAAAAACCTAAATATCACCACCTATAACCTTTATTTTTCCCCAAATGGTTTGAAAATATGACCTAAAATGTGGCATTTTTATTTTATGCCAAGTTGAATAAATTCCCAAACACAAAATGCCATAAAAAGATGTTTTACAGCTGCCAAAGAAGTTCATGGATCATGTTGCTGTGATGGAAGTATTACAAAGACATATTTTTACTTGCTGTACTTTCAGAATATGTTTTTTTTCTTCAGTTTTTTTCCCTTGTCAGCATGACATTTATTTTAGGTTCAAGAATGCTGTGCTTCCAGAAATTGTGGGGAAGTCCCTCTTTGCCCATGATGGGGCGTGTGCCTTCCTTCAGACATACCAAAGCTTCAACCCATTTAATGCTGTCAACTGGTTCCAATAAGTTTTATTCTATGCCAACCCACCCTTAGAGACGTCTGCTTTAATGGGTTCAGTGGAAGGTATCCAGTGTGGACATTTAGCAGTGATTTGTTACAGAGTACTTTCTGTTCATTGATGCAGAAAAGCAACACATGCACCCCCCCCCACACACACACACACGCGTGCAACCACGTGGAAGTCAAAACACCAAAGCCGTAGCACGCATGCTGTCCTGACAAACCTATTCAGCCAGTCTGGAAAGGTGGAGCCATTCCTGTAACAGAAGTAATAGTAATTAATTACATTTTGTACTGAAACCTAATAGGATAGCAGGTAGAATTGTTTTCGCCTCCGGCTGTCCTCTATCAGGGTGGCTTGCACGGTTTTTGGCACTCCTTATTGGTGGAGCCAGTCATAAGCTGTGTTGTGATGAGTCTCTCGATTATAAACATGAAAAGCATCCAGCAGGAATTCCCTCCAGCTATTTTTAAAAGATTCATTAGAGTTTCAGTTTAAGAGTTTCCATTTTAAGCCAGTATTGATGTCATTGTGTTGTGACACGCCCTGCAGTCTCACCTTTAGCGTACCTGCGGCAAAGCTGCAGTCTCTGAATATCAACACAAACACAATTATAGTCGGTTCACAAAAGGCTCAAAGCACAAGAATTTAATATATTTACTGACAAAAATACCTGAACACACAGACATGTTGGGGGAAATGAAATCAAATTGCATGTGTTGAAAGATGAAACAGCTGTGTTGTAATGATTAGAGTATCAAATCCGGTGGATAACCGAGTTCATCGCAGTAGGATGCAAGACCCCTCAGGCCTGGATTCAAGCTGTGATTTGAACAGAGTGAAATCATACAGCCTCTGCTGTTTTTTCTGTGAAACATCGTCTCACATTTGTCTTCACTGATCTTTGGAGCTGGCAGTTGGCACCTTTAAAGTTCACATCAAAGGTGATCCTTCTCATCTTGGACTGGGGAATAAACCCACAACCTGGATGATCGCAGCAGTGACCTGTAAAGGGAAACAGATTGATAATCTCACACGGTTCCAGAATTGTTTGAGGTTGGTAATGAAACGTCAGTTCTGATCTGGTGACGATGCTGTCGGCTCTGAAGAACTTTAAAATCCACCCATAGACGGCGGTGGCCATTCTTACTGCTGTAGACATATCGCTGCTGTGCGATGTTGACAATCTTCTGTGCATGTGGGTCACTTTTGGATTGTAAACCTTTGACACAGAAGTCTGATTGCAGTTGGATTTCTTTTGAATGTCTTACAATTCTGCTCTTGTTCAACTTCACATTCAGTTGACATACATTTCTTGGATTGTACAGTGCATCTACTAAAGTTTTGCTCAGGGTTTGCATATTGCAGTATGAGACTGCATACAGGATTTTTTTTGTCTCTCTGTTAGCAGACCCAGCCTCTTGTCCAACAGCTGATTGAGACAGACACCAGCCACTGCAACCCTCAAAGACAACAGGGTATACATGATGGATGTGCTCTCAAACACCTGGATATTAATCTTCTTTTTCCACATTCAGAACAACACTCTGCACAGAACAGAAATTGTTTGATATTCTTCAAAGCCAATTTGTGTTTTTCTAGCAGCTGTGAATACTTTAGCCATTCATTTAATCATCTTTATGTGGTTAGGACCTAGAATACTTTTCAGTTACAAGGCTGAGTCAAAACTTAATGAGCTAAGCCACTTTCCTTTGCACCCACAAGATGTTTTTGGTGCCATATTTTGTCATTTTAAGACCCTTTTTTAATTGCACCTATGAAAATCTGTTATTTCTTTAAAATAAATAAACTTCAGTCAAGTTTATTTAAAGATCTTTGAAGTTCTCTTAAAGATCATTATCTTTAAGAGAACTTCAAAGATCCAACAATAGGTTCTGAAAACTGGTGCTTTAACTGCATTTTACACGTTCCTTTGGTTGTTCCTGTTTATGAGTCTGCAGCGGGGCTCGTTTGTCTTTACTTGACTCTGTCACCAATGTCCTCCATGATGCCGTCCGCCCAGCATTTCTTCTTCTTGGCCGTTTCCCACTGGTTCAAGAGGACGTGTCATCGTCACCACATGCACACCATGGCAATACCACTGCAGCTGGGCTGCTCTCAGTTGAACCTTGCTTTGATGATGATCCATACATATGATGTGACATTGGACAGACTCAGCTGGTGTATCGCTACACCTTTCATCTGGATCTCAACTGTTAGTCAAAGTCTAAATCTTTAAGCCTTGCTTCCAGGTGGCACGACAAGAGGGTAGTGGTGGGGTTTTGCTGGCCTTAAACTGTGTTTACAAGTGAAATAACAATAAAATCTAAAAGAAAATGGTGGATTACACACGGAATCCTAGAGGAACACAAAACCATGAAACATTGGAAAATGGAACAGTGGTTATGGTCACCTTAAAAAAGCATTCAAAAGGAGGGGCACCCAACCACAACAGACACCTTTCAATCCAGGGAACAGCAGCTTTACTTAAAACTCTTCTCTGTATTTCTGAGGCTGAATTCGCCCACCCAGCAAAGGAAGGTCATTTCAGTCGCTTGTATCCTGAGTCTCAGTCGTTCAATCTTGATCAATATCTCTTGACAATAGATGGATGGTGAGAGCGCAGATGGTCCTGTGAATCGAGAGCTCTGCTTTGTGGCTCAGGTCTTTTTTTCAACACGATGGCTTAAGAAACCTTGATCCATATGTCCATACGAATCTACGCGCTAAAATCTGACACCACTCCATTTGTTTCCATTTGGTGAAGAAGGAAGTTGGACTCAGCATCTTCTTCAGAGGTTTTTGTGTCGTTTCCCTCAGTGGTTCTTGGTTCAGCGCCCCCACAGGCCAGGAAGGGGAACAGGTTGCTGAAAGGGTTTGGTTGATTTGACTCAGAGCAGAGAGAACGAGAACCGCAGCAGCTGGAGATGGAACAGATGATGAAGTTTGCTCCGCAATCGAACCGAGTGTACCAGATTAGCAGGTGTGAAAACAGTTTAACCCGTCCTCTTGAGGCAGATGTTTCCCATAGTAGTTTTATTTTCACCTTTAACATCATTGGTGACTCCCTGATGGTCTTTCAAAGATTTTCTACACATTTTATCAACCTTTTTGCAAGTTTTTATTTTATCCGTTTCTTGTACCTGGCCAGGGCACCCAACATAAGAAACTCTGTCTGCTGTCTCTGAAACTCTGCTGTCTGTGCTGTTTTTCACTGGTTCATCTACAAATTGGGAATAATTTGTGTCTTTGTGACGGACTTCTGGTAACAAAGAGCCAAAAGATCAAAATTAATCGGTTCTTTGCTATCTGTCAACCCAGCAGTGATTCATCCATTGGGTTTACAAGCTTTTTGTGCCCAAATGAGTCATGAGCCTGTGTTAAACAAACATTGTACTGAACAACCATAATAGTAAGAACCACAAGCAATAAGGCTGCTTAACTCCTAATAATATGTGAGCAAACATGCATGAATAAGCAAAGGTTTTCTATTTGTTTAGTTTGTGGTGATCCAGAAGAAAGAAAATAAGTGATATTGTTAGTACACATGGAATTAAAAAGTGAAAATGCATAAACCGAAGAGGGACATGTCCAAAGTTCAGAGTAACTTCATAATATTTGACCATTGTAATCCATAAACACCACCTACTTTTGGTTTTCAGTAATTGTTATGTGCGATCATTGCTGGGCTCTCCCCTGCTGTTTGCCAAGCCCAACCAAACATTGTTGTAGTGTTGTTCCCAAGTCGTAATCACAGGCAGATGCTTGCAGGCTCTCCATCTCCACGGGGTTTTCCCTGTGCAAATAAATTAGATTTGCTCATGTCGAGAGGTATGATGTAAGTCGTTTAGAAGGAAAAATACTTTTACAGACCTATGTGAGATTTCACTGTAGATTGTTTCAGATGTATGGTAACTTGGTTGTGGACATTTATTTTTGTACAGGCCTCACCTGTTGTGGTCAGCCTGATAATGATCTCAAATACATATGGATTTTGTGGATTATTAGGCCCGAGCATAATGAATTTGCAGGATTTCTTCTTCTTCTTTTTTTTTAAAATTATTTTTCCGCCACTTCATGCGGCTGTTTGGGGCCTTTAACATGTTCAAAGACATTTTGAGTTACTTACAAAATTAAATGAAATTGACAATAGCTGTTTACCTGACAGCAGCGCATCATTCATTACCAAGCAAAGAGCAGTTCTGACTAACTGGAACGATTCCAACCATGAACCATTTCAGTCGCTATAACTTAGCTTCTTCTGATCATACAAGTAGTCTTGGAGTTGTTTTCTGTCCACAAGGGGGTGCCCTCGCACCACAAATGGTCCACGGACTACAGTTTGAGTAAGACTGCTGTAAATCATACATGCTTGCTAGGATTTACCTTTGTTAGTCTCTAAAGAGCCCAACAGCTTGAATCTGAATTCAGTTCGACTGCGCTTGTGCGTCGTCAGGGAGCGCTGTCTAAGACGTCGGTGTGTGTCGCCTGGCGGACGGCTGCGGGAACTGCGCGAGAGCGTCGGCGTGTCGAGAGCGTGGCGTTGCTGGAACCCCGCGGTCGCCACGAGGCCGGCAGCGCGCTTTGCTGTGAGGGCCTCCAACGCCGCTTGCGGCTTTAATTGGTTTTGAGTCTCACCGTCTGATTAAGTTCAACATGCTTTGCACCAGATGCCTACTTAAAGTTTTTTTTATTAAAATATCAAAAATTTTATGTCCACTTGCATCTTGTCTGGATTTGTCACAATAGTATTAAACCAATTTTCATCATCTTTTCTTTTCAAAAATCCATCTATGAAGTCGTTTATTTATGTAGCGCATTTCAGCAACCAGGCAGTCCAAAGTAATTCTCATGATAAAAACACAACAAACCAGTTATGAAACAAGCAATGAACATTACATTTTCCTGAATGTGATCATCAAAATCAAGCAAATACACATCAAATATATTTAGCAGTGTTCTAGTTAATATTTATCAAAGGCTGCTCTAGACAGGTGAGTATATTTGGCATATTCAAGTCAGGGTTTTCTGCATTTTTCAGCTTTTAACTTACAAAATACCTGCAGCTGAGATTTGTTTCACACAGCATGCTGATTAAAGAATACAAACATTGCTAATTGCATTAAAAGCATTTGTATAACGACAACACAATTTGGTTTTTTTACCCTCTCACCTCTTTACAATTATGGAAGAGAAAACATAAAATACATTTTAAAGCTGAGCAGAATTTTTAAAGAGCATCTAATAATCCTCCATTTAGTGTTTTATGAGCTGCTGAAGAAACTTCTGAAAGTCACAAGTGAGTAATTTGAAATTTTTTGTCCTACAAAACACAATAAGTTGTCTCACGGAAACAGCAGACTCCTTCCAGTTTTTTTAATGATTTATGGTCTTCCTTAAATCACTCTGCAAACTTATTGCCATGACAAAAACGATAAAAGTACACTATTTGATTATGTTTGGCCCACATAAAGCCAAGGGTAATCAAACTAACATGGTATTATTGTTTCATTTACAAGCAGAGGATAAAATTTCTCCCCCAGCCTTTGGGAGCTTTTCTAAGAACTGCTTGGCTCTCGGCTCTTCAATTGTTTAGGCAGCTCCGACCCCTTCTGAGTGATAATTTTCACCTTACAGTGACATCTGAGCTGTTAAGCGCTCATACTGATTACATGTCATTGCTTTGTTGCCTGCAAAGCTAACTAGGAGCTGTCAGGATGATAAAGACTCAGTGGTTTCATCTGTTTTCTTAAAAGAATGGAAATTAAAGGGAACACCCGTTTTACTGGTATGAAATGGGCATGTGGTATTTCTTTTTAATGTTTTCAGCCACTTATAAGAGTAGTTGATGTAGCAAACGTTTGGATCATTATCCTCATTACAGACCCAATAACAACCAATTTTCAGTTATCTTGGAAAACCTTTTTTGCCAAATGTGGTTCAGTGTGAATAGTCATTTGATGTTCCCAACTGTGATTTGGGAACAGAGAAGAAGATGATAGACGAAACACAAACAGCCTGGTACTTGCATTGAATTGAGGACTTTACACTGACTTCCATTCCTTTTTTGTTGGGTAGGTGTTTGGGTTAGGTAAGTAAGTGGTAATCCTCACCTAAACTTAATTCACCCCTTACTCTATAGCCTAACCCCTACTATTTACATCCATAGCCTATTCCTGTCTTGTTCATTGTGGCGTTCCACAGGGTTGTGTTTTGGGATCATTGTTGTTTCTGCTCTACCTGCTACCTCTTGGTCCAAATCCATCATCTTTTAAAGATATTTCCCATCATTGTTATGGAGGTGACATCCAGTTGCATATCTCTTTTTTTCCAGATGAAGTTTCAAAACTGCACGGTTTACTAAACTGTCTGGATTCAATTAAAAGCCAGATGATTGGAAGTTTTCTCCTGGTTATGGAAGAAAATATTGACAGTCATATTTGCACCAGAAGAAATAGCTGTAAAGATAAGAGATTCTTGTGTTAACTCTTTGGTTAACTCTTTGTAGGCCTTGGGATAATCATCTACTGAGCTTTTACTTTGGAAAATCATGTAAAATTTCTGGTTCATGTGTGAAATATTTCCAAGCTTAGTCCTATTGTCTGCCCTGTTTTCCCCCAGAAAACATGCTAAGCACAGCAGTAGGGGCTCTAGGCCAGTCACCCAGCGGTCCACCGCGTTTTGAGTTTAAAATGTTTAGTGGACAGGAACTTGAAAATATAACTTGGTGTTTGTATTGGAAGACATTAATAACAACACTTAAACAGAAACTATGAAGTCAAACATAAAAAAGACATAATTAAAATAAATATAAATTTTTCTGCATGTCAGTTGCTGTATCCTAATTAACGCCTCCAGTTACCAGTGACTTGTTACTTTATTGGCTGAAATTGTTAGCATGTAGTCCAGTAAAGACAGGAAGTGGTTACGATGAATAAAAAGACACCTTGACCTCAGTCCCTGTGTTCATACTGACTATACTATGCCATTGTGTTTCCAAGCGTTTCACCAGAGACTTTTAACTCGTCTTTGCTATAACTGTTTTTGTAAAAGCCTATTTTAAATAAATAAATAAATGCTTAGCCTGGTGGGGGCGCAAGTAAAGCCTGGGATAAGCATGGTGGTTGTTCACAACACACTGGGGGAAACCCTGTCTTGTGTCCAAAATTGGAAATCTTACTTCATTCTTTTATGTCTACATTTTTGCAGTATGCTGGACACACGTTTCACCAAAACCTCCTCAGACCAGTTTCAGTCTGTCCAGAATGCTGCTGTGAGGCTCCTGAATGGATCTTCAATGTTTTGTCATGTAACTCGACTTCTAATGCAACTCCACTGTGTCTTGGTTCATTATTGAGCGCATTTTACCTTATTGGTTTTGACCTGGTGAGCTCTGCATGTGTCCCACCAGACTGATGATGATAGATCTGCTGATTGATCCGCTTGAAAAACAAAAATCTAAAGGAAGCAGATCCTTTTCCTCGGTGGCTCCAAACTCTGGAACTCTGACTTTCAGATCACCGGACTGTGATTTTCATCTTGAAGGTGCTCTATAAATAAAATTTACTTAGTTACTAGCCCAGAAACAGGACTTCTTCTGTTTTAGTCACCCAAGAGAAGCAGTGGGTCCCCATAATGTCGTATGTGTTAGGAAAATGGTCCTAACAATGTATTTAAAACAAGGCCACGCATCACATGTGGCCTTTTCAGGTTGTTTTTTTAGATTCACACACTTGAAAATTTTACACCTGAGCATCCTTCAGTCACTTAACAAAAATTTGGGTGCCCTGACATTTGAATGAGGTAGTGTGAAAGTACTGAAGGAAAAACCTCCAAGTATTTATGCATATTCATGTAATTTATGGACAGAGCAAATAGTTCTATAATCTGAAAGTCCAAAGGTTTTGCTTTTTGCAGATTAAGCATACCATCTGTTGAAAGCTGGTTCTAATTTTGGCCTCCAAATTAAAAATCAGAGTAATGAAACGGTAGAACATTTTTTCTCTGATCACTGCATCTGTCTTGCTTGTGGTTAACGATCTGAGACCTGATTCAAAAATAGTTGAGCATGTTTCTATCTGCTGAATCTGATAGGTACCTGGGGAAATATTATTATGAATCTAATGGAGAAATATGGGCATGTAGAAATCAGTTGGATTGCTATTCTTCCTGTCTTCCTCAGTCTGAAATGAAGCCATGTGAGGTCTTGTTTGGGGATTTCTCTTGGTAACTATATACAAAGGCAGACAAAATGAGGGATGCGATTCCTCGATTCCCAGAAAGGTTAATGCAGAGCTACAGAAGGATTTGTGGAGGAATGAAAAACGAAGAACTGAAACCTGAAAACAAACACATCAAAAGCCAACGAGCAGCTAAACAGTTTTTTTTGTTTTGTTTTTTCTAAAACAGCAATAAAAGGTATCCAACATTCCCACCCTGAAAACCCACACATGAATTTGGCCTGAGATACTTCCATGTTTACGGTACCGTCTGATCGACCTCAGACGGGAAAAACTAACAGATGATTGCTGTAATGAGCTGTGACTCAGTTGTAAGATTGTAAATGTGAAACTCCATTTACACAGTAAAATCAATTGTTCTTATTGTTTCCCTGTGTATTTCTCCTGTGTTCAGATGTGTGGGAAAAGACTGAGTAAATCAAATGCCTCATTAAGAGGCTGAACTTGAAAAAGTTCACCAAGGAGCCAATGTCTACTGGAGGATGACTCCTGTATTTGTCTACAACAGCACTGGGATTTCATCTGATTTAGGACAGACAACAAAGCATAGATTTAGATCTTCCAGCATCAAATATAATTATCTGACAAGATATTAAAGGGAAATTTGTACATCTGCACCCTTGCTTCAAAGTAACCAAAAGAATGTGATTGATGTCTCACAAAGACATTAATTTAGTACTTTCATTTAAAATTAATCAAATTCACAATCCAACAACTCCAAAACACTCTTGCAGATAAGTTGTGACCATCACAACATGCCACAGGAACATGGGGACATTTGTTTCACTAATGCCAGACACTAATGGTAGCTTGTTAACTTCAAGACAGCATAATCTTTTCCTTGAATTTAGCAAATTCAAGGAAATTTGCTTCATGCAATCATGTTTGGGGTATTGCGTCTTCTGGCTTCCACCTTCTGTAAGCACATTTTGCATGTAGAACAACAGTTTTCCTCCAAGTTGCTGTCTCTCTTTTTACGGTACCCAAGGTATTCTCATATAGACGGAGCCAATTTTATTCTATTGGACAAGAGAGGACTGAGTTTGAGTTTCAAATGTTTAAACACCAGTTGGTAGGCAAGTTGGGGTTAAGTGACTTGTCTTACCTGATGGGGGGGAAGCTGAAATTGAACCAACAACATTCTGGTAGCAAGATGACTCTGGTGCATTTGCCTAGAAATTTGGTTCATTTGGGAAGGTCTGAATGTGCAATAAAGCTCTGAAGCAAACCAAATTGATCCGCCTACAAACCCTGGTCTCGGTTCGGTCGAAGTGAACTCTGGAGCGGTTTGAATGAATAAGTGATTGGCAAGCGGACCGGAGACCGCTCCAAAATTGGACTACAGCGCAGGGCATTCTGGGTAAATGCAACTAAAACAAATGTCTAGCACTAGTGGAAGAGATGGAATGGAGTGGATAGGAATTAAACTTCCAACCCCTAAAATCTGATGCCACTTCATTTGTGTTTCCATTTCTTGAAGAAGGATGTAGCTCTCAGTGTCTTCAGAAGTTTTCATGTTGTTTCCTTCAGTAGTTATTGGTGCAGCGCCCCCACAGGTGAGGAGGGGAACAGGTTGATCAAAGGATTTGGTTGGTTTGACTCAGAGCAGAGAGAAAGAGAACCACAGCAGCTGGAAATGGAACAGATGTTGCAGTTTTCGTCCCCCAATTGAACCAATTCTACCGGACTATCAAGTGGGAAAACAATCTGAGAATTGGTGCAGGGATAACGCCGGTTCTACCGATCAAGAAACGGTGCTTTCTGCAGGGAAAACGAACCTTGTGCTTAAACTGGTTTGGTGAAAAAAGCCAGTGCGGAAGAGAAGCACCTGATGTCAAGGGAGATCATGATCTTCACTATTTCAATCTGACAGAAGACGGTCTTTATTTTTTGTTTGCAGGTTGTTACATCGACAATCTGCTGCCTTGCACCGTGGTTTTTATTATCATGGATCACCATGTTTTATGAGCATGTCTTTAAAGAAGCATTTGTCTCCCTCCTGTCCTTTCTCTCACCCTCTCTCAGAATGAAACTTTCGCTCCTCCTGTCCTCGACTATCAATTCTCCTGCTTCTCTAAGTGGATCCTGGGCGTTTGTCCCAGCCCCAGTCCACCCTTGTTCTCAGGATATTTATGAAACCTCTGTTCTCCACTACCACCCCATCCACTCCACAAAGTAAATCAGCTCCTCATATCAACAATATTTCAACAAGATTAACTGACCCCATTCATCACTTTTAAAGAGTGAAGGTGCAGATAAATCTGAGCACCTCTCGTGGGGCTGTTTTAATTTCCGGCTTTATCGGGTAATGTTGCGGCTCTCTGGTATGTAAACACATGTCTGGTAGTTCTCAGTGCAAAACAAAGACCTGCATGGACTTCGGCAGTATCTGGCCCTCAGGGCGCTTCAGACATGACTTTTGAGCGTATTTCAAATACTCTGTTGCCAAAAAAACTACAAGTCTTGATAGTAAGAGCGTAAATAAATCACATTATGCCTTTCATCTGTTTCCCAGTCATTTTAAAATACAGTTTTCTGACACAATGAGAGCAGTTGCAGGTAGGTGTTTATGCAGAAACGTCCTTCTCTCATATTAATGGATATAAATAATATCCCAGGATTCTGCAGGTGAGCTGAGAAATGTGACTAAAACATCTTTAAATAGGAATTTGCACCCACATAAACAAGTCCCTTTTAGCTTGCATGATTTACACAGCATGCCGATGAAACAGAACATTCCGGAGTTCAGTGGTGACAGAAATGCGTCTTTATTAATAGAATAATCCGTGAGTCACTCCTCCGAAGTGTTATTGTTGTTTAACCTCTGCGTCACCTGAATACCTGCGTGTCACTTCAGTCTGACATGTTTTCCTATCGCAGGGCGTTTTCACACCCATACTTTCTTGTTGAATTTGTTCACTTCTTGCTTTTAACCGTGGTTGTTTGTTTTCGACCAAAGAAAACTTAAATCGAACCAGAACCAGGTGAGGAAGTCCAGTATGCTTACTGGTCCTCATCAGTCTTGGCCAGGAGAACCAGACACGAATCACATGCAGTGTTCTGACCTAGTAGAAAACAAGGACAATTGAATCAGACCATTAGTTTGTTTTCACCTGAATTTAACTGAGTAAACAGGTTTTCTTTTTGGTCAATTTCTGCATAGACTGCACTGACTATTAGTTATGGAACCCCAACTGATAAAATTGGGATCTTCCCATTTCTTAAACAAGCATGTGGAAAGAGGCGTCTTGTGGCAATGGGAAGGATATTAGTCTGTTTAGAAAGGGTCAAACTATTACCTTCAAACACAGATGCAGAGAGATTGGGATTAGACAACTGTGTAGCTATTTAATCAGCTACACAGATTAAACAGTTCTAAGATCATTGACCTTAGAACAGGAGACAGCAGCCCACAGATTTCTAGAATCTGGGATTTCTAGAAATCTCTCGGATGTTCTTGAAAAGGCTTTTCCCAGTGGTTGGACTCTCCATCATCAGTGCAAGATCTTTGTGAAACATTAATGCAAAACTGGATGGAAAGAAATCTTGTAGCGTACTCTGGGGCGTCTCTGCTCCAATACACCTCGGGACTGAATCCCTGCCATCAGGTTCTGCAGAGACCTGGTAACGAGGCATTCGTTTTAATGGGTGTGTTGGATCAGGGATCCATCTTAGCTAGTCCAGAGTAGTACCGCTGGACGACTGCCGTTGGATATCTCTACCATAGTTCAATTCAGGCAATTTCCCAAGTGACTCAATGTTCTCTTGAGTCACTTCACTTTCAGGTCAGTCACACATACATCCATTTGATCCTAGTTATCAAGTAGTTCATTTAGCTAGATTATTTATTGAAATTAATTTTAAAAAGTAAGGAAACCCAGCAGATTGCCTAGAGTCATTGACTTGCAGCATTCAGTCTTCATGGACCAGCAGGGGCAACAGCAGACAATCACTAACAGGAAGAAAGCTCCAGCAGAACCAGAACCTGTCTCAGTACAGGCAGCAATCTGCCACGACTGACTGGCGGTTTGAGAAGACAGAGCAAAATGCACCAGGAGATCTAAGCCTTTTGAATGAGGCATGACAGGCAGAACCAGAGAGAAGTGTACCAGGACCACCTTCTTTTGGTCCGCACCCTGCTGCCACTGCTCTGTTCACATCTACATGCACCAAGAGGTGAACCAACCAGAGTTTGTTTTAAATGGACTAGATGTCTTAGGTGTACCTTCACTCTTTAAGATAAACTGTCAACAAACACAGGGAAACCAGAGCCATCCCTCTGGATTGGGTTCATGGTGAAGAAATGTGCAGCCAGACACAGAGAACGACTATCTGGTCATATGTTCATCGTCTCCAGCATGCAGATTTCAGTCCTCCCCAGAAAAAGGCTGCATCATTCAAAGACTCTGAAACACACTGAGCTTTGCACTGTTTGGCTGTGAAAGTGGCTCCAATCAAAATGAAATGCCTTGTAGAGTAAACACTGACGAAGCAAAGTCAATGTTTACGGCATCTGAAGCCCTTGTTTCAACAGGCTGGACACTGTGGGGCCACGGCCTGACCACACTCCCTTCCAGGAGACGTTTTTCTTCTGCTTCTCCGTTAGATTCCTCACACTAACACACAGTTTCTGTTTGCCTCTACTGACTAATGCTGATTGGGATGAGAGATTGCAGTGCAGCAACTCCTGTCAGCGGGGCCATTATCAGCACAGCACAGGGCAATTAAGTTACGTCCATCCAAAGGCCTTCAGAGTGTAATACGTTAAAGGTGTGTTATGATTGGCTTGGACTGCAAGGAAACATGGCTGTCGAATCTGATCGAAGCGAGATGAAAATTAACTGCGAAGAAGTTGCACGCAAACCTGAAATCTGCTGATAATAAACTGACGCAATGGGAGGGAGAGAGGTTCCGATAACTCAGTGGGATTTCTCTCAAAAGGCCAATTAAAGACGCTGCCGGCTTTGATTTTTAGCACTTTCATCAAAGTTTCCCATCTGCTTATTCAGCATCAGGAACAGATGTCAGGAACCGAGAGGCTGAAGATGTGACCGAGGGTTCATTTCAGCTTCAGTGGCAGTCATTTAAGGTTCTGGGTCTCTTCACTCTACATCTGTTTACAGACTAACTGAGCAGCAGTTCAGATTGTTGGTGAGGGAAAATATGTCAAACTTGAGATGTCTCTGCTGGATCTGTTGGACGTTCTCACCGAAGAGCAAATAATTTTTTCTCTGAGGCAACAGCCTCAGAGAAAGTTTATATTGAAACTGAAATGAAAAGGGTTTGTTTGATCAGATAAACGCCACTAAGGAGTGAAAATGTCATATAACAACTTTATTGTGCTCCAGAAGATTAACTGGTAGAAAGAAAAGTAATTGTGTTGTTCACAAGGAGCATGACGTTTTGCTGCAAGGAGATGTCTGTCTCACCCCGTTGACTCGTCTGTCCAGAGGAAGACGTTTACATCAGGTTTTATTCCATTATGTGTCAAATGTTATACAGATTTACCACACATCAAGCCTTTATTTCTTGGAATTTTGATGATTCTGGCCTACAGATAGTCTCAGAAATATGGAATATTGTAAATAACCCTGACTCCAGACACCTGCACAGGTTCCCTGTCTGGGTTAGCAGACAGGGAACAATAATGAGGAAGACTGCTGATTGGACAGATGTCCAAAAGACAGTCAGGAAAGGAAGACACAAAAGGTCATTACTGAAGAAGCTGCTTGATCACTACATATTCTTAGAAAATTGAGTGACAGGAATAAGTTTGGTAGGAAAAGGTGCACCAGCAACAGAGAAAACCGCGGCAGGATTGTTGAGCAAAAATTCTTTCCTGAACTTTGGGATCTTCACAAGAAGTGGATTCTAACCTACAAGCATCTTACATGAACTTATGAGACCCACAACTGATCCAAAGTCGTCTTTTCAGATGAAACTAAAGTTGGGTCAGAGTCATTTTAGAGCGCTTCAGGCTTCCTGGAGATGCTGAATTAATTCTACTTCATGAATTGTTGCTTCGCCTGAAGCCCAAACTCTTGTTCTACACTGGGCTTCGTGTAGCAGCCGTTGAGAAACAGTTACTTACTGGAGACGTGGAATTTGTTGGTGTTTGAAACTGTTGGAAATGTTTAAGATTATGACCCCTTTCTGGGGTTTGACAGCCTGGTGTGATTATCGATGAATCTGTCTCTGATGCTCATATATTCTAATGCAGGTAATTCCACTGGGTGACAGACTCGTTTGCAAAACAGACCACAATCAATTCAGGTTACAGTTCTGTATCGTTCCAGACAAGGAGTGAGCTTCCTGAGGGATTTAGTCCCTAAAGTAATGACCTCTAAAGTGATAAGGGTGTTTAAGTTTAAATCCACCTTGTTTTATGCAACAACAAACCGTTGTCATTAATCGCCCTCCTCATCCAACAACATTATTCCATTTTCAGTTATTTTTCCTCTCACCACCAAGTTTCTCCTCCACCCTGAATCCTCCTTTAGGGAATCCACCCAGTCCTCCACACCTCATTGTTATTCATCTTTTCCTCCTCCGGGTTTGCTTGCTTCTTCCGTCTGCTGGTATCTGTACCTGCAAGCCAGGCCGGGCCCACTTGTTCGTCTAACTTTTGACTCCCCGTGGGGATGGAAAAGCTCAGGAGAAAATGAGTAATCTGTGAAGGAGAGTGCTTTGTTTCAACATGTTCAGGGTGCAATTATGCTCCATCATTTGTTCTCGTTATGTGGGTGGTAAGTAGGTGTGTTGCTGGGCTTGTTTGAGATGATGTTCACCGGTTGAGGGGTGAAAAACGGGAAAGCAACAATGCAAAGAGTTTGTTTCTGTTTCAGCTGCAGGGTCAATCACAATACACAGCACTGTGCAAAAGTTTTAAGTCATTTTTTGTTCCAGAGGTTGCACTAGAATTGTTCATTATCCATCATTTTGAGCGACATCTTAAAAATAATATCCCCTAATATCCTAGTTTTACTTGCAAGTTTTTAAATGACATATTCAGCTGTTTAATTTCCGACTGATTTGATTAATATTCAAGAAGCTGAAAAGAGAATCAAATGTGACTCTTTTCAAAACCCAATTATTGTATACCTAATAACTACATATAAACAATGAAATTAAGCTAACTAATTAGTTTCTTGATCCAGCAAGCCCTCGCTGCACCGGATACTCCAAAGTCTCCTGTTCATAACTCTTCAACGTGCCGTCAGCTCACAGATGGCAGGATTCAGTCCAGGTCAGAGATGATTCTCAGATAGGATTTTTACTTAAACTGATTGTTACATCTGCAATTTTCGCTGCGAAAATTTTAAAATGTCTGCGAATCTGCGCCAAATGGTCGCAGATCATTTGGCGCATTTGTAATCATTTGTAATCCAATTCATCATTTGATGAATTGTAATCCATCAAATCGATGGATGGCCTTCAGATTTTTCCATCTATTTTTTAAAAACTGGCCAAAGGTGGAAAATATTTGAATAATGTGTCGCCTGCTTCATATAACCTTTCCTTCTAAGCAGCCCGACTGTTAATCTTAGAAACCTTCTCTGACCCCAATGCCAGTCTGCCTAACGTCATGTTGCTTCCACTAATTTGGACTCCATTCAGGTTATAAGTTAAATAGAAAAACCATCACAACACCTTACCAAGTAATTTTGGTCTACTTTCCATTGCAAATATCTTATTTCACTTGACATAAGACAAACTAACTTAAAAGTAACTTTTTAGCAAGATATAGAAGTTTGTTTAAACTAAATAATTCCTTTATATTGATGAAAAAGTTCTGGTTCTTTTGTCAGATAAACTAACATGAAAAATGTCTTAAAAGTTAAATAATCTGCCAAAGAAACTAGAAGGTATTCATCAATATAGAGGAATTATTTACTTAAAGCAAGGCTCTGTGTCTTGGTAAAACGTTTCTTGCAAGTTAGTTTAGTCTCATTTTAGGTTTGCTCAAATATTTGCACTAGAAACTAAACCAAAAATACTTTGTAAGATTGTGTTTTTTCATTGTTCTTACCCTGAGAGGATAGAAGTAAACTCTTCAAATTCAAACGGAAAACAAAACCCATAAAATATTTAGGTGTTTAATATTATGAAAAATATAAACAAAAGATCTAAAGCAAATGACTCTACTATGACGAAGAAAATAAAAAATTATTTGGACAGATGGGCTTCTTTGACGATTTATATAACCGAACAGAAATGACCAAGACAATTGTTTTAACCCAGCTGCTATTCCTTTTTCAGTCTTTATCAGTGGAAAGTCCTATTAAGCAGTTTAATGAGTGGAACCGGACCATCTCTAGGTTTATAAGGCAGAACAAGAAACCGAGGGTGCGCTATAAAACATTACAATTACCAAGAGATAAAGGAGGAATGTCACCTCAATGTTTGGAAAATTACTCTAAAGCAGCGCAACTGCAGCATGCTGCTGACTGGTCTGAAGAGGGGTATGATGCAAAGTGGAAAGAACTAGAATTAAGTCAAATTGACACCCCCCCTTCAAGCTCTGCAGGGTGTTAAATACCTCAAGACTACATATTCAGAGAAGTTAAGTGCTGATACAACAGTCCCTCTCAGCATCTGGTTAAGAGAAGATGGACTGAACATGGTAGGGATTTGGACCAGCACAACTTGACTCCGGATTCAAGAAATTGACCAGAAAAGACATTACCCCGTACTGTGTGGTGTTAACTGGAACTGACCTGGAAAGCAACTGCAGGAAGAAATAAATCTTGACAGATATCTGCAGCACATGCGCCATTTGAATGAAAACATTAAAATATCAGAAAAAATAATCAGGATCGCTCACTTCATTGATGCCTATAAATGTAAAACCTACTGACCCTTTGCAACTAGATCACCTAATCATGTTGAAGCGCCATGACTGACATCGAAAGTGAGGAATGGGAGTATTGAACTGCAATTGCTTTGCCAGTAGCTTCTACTTGTTGAAGACGAGGTAATTTGTCTGTGGAAGTAGCTCACCTAGACAACATCTCCCTTCTGATGTTTATTGATTTCATCAAATGGCCGACTGCCTGAATTCATGCCCTCATATTTTGTACTTGGTTCTGCATCTTAAATAGCATCTTTTAGGTTTAAAATGACCACCTTTACAAATAAACCTACAGAACACTATTCCATCCAACCATCATCTGTACCCGGTTATCCTTGCAGGAGTGAGTGGTGCTTTTCTCTAGCAATTGTTAGGTGAGAGGTGATGTCCATCCTGGATGGGATGCCACCATACATAGGGAGAGTTTCGACGGCCTGCTGTCATCGTTTTGGACCTGGAGAGAGTCCATGCATGCACAGGGGGAACATGCAAACTCCATGCAGAAAGAACCCAGGCATTGGATGATAGCTCCACTTTATACCAACTTAAGACAGAGCAGTGTTTTTGTTATGGTTAACTCAGAAGTGGTAGTTAGACCTCCTAGAAAACCAGGAGTCAGTCTGGAGAAGCCTAAGTGGTGCATCTCTAGCAGCCAAAGTTCAAAGAAAATCAGAGTTTCAGAAGCTGTGAAGAATCTCTGAGCTCTTATCCCATCTGTTCCTGCCATCCAATCTTCACACACAGCATTCGTGTTCCCTTTGTGGCATGAAAATCTAACCACGTCACGGTTCAGTGGGAGGAAACACAGCAGCTCCTCCGTGGAGACCAGGTCGACCTGGCCGGAGACCACACTGTCTGCTGCACCGCAGTAAAATCCCAGGCAGCACTTTAATTGCATGTCTGTCTACGTCTTGACAGCTCATTAGTGTCTTTATACGTCTGTAATAATGGGTTATTTGTTATCATTTGGAATGTGGAAGATGTGGAATGTTCTGTGGAATGTCGTCAAGTGGGAGAAGAAACGTTTCGCCTCGAACCAAACCTCGTGTTTTCCTTCAAAGTTTTGCTGTTGAGTGAAAATGTTTTATTATTTTATTATGATATTTTGCTGACTCCTGTTAGTGCTGTCGTTTTCTTGAGGAAAGAGGAGCAAAATGCTTTGCTTTTTATAAGTTTTGTGTCAATAATAAAAGATTCATTATCTCTGACATCACAATAAAGGAGCTCCTGGTGACGAGATGCTTGAATCCAGATGCTGCTGTAAATAATTACATCCATCTCGTTCAGTTTTCATCCAGTCCAGAAGGATTGGCCTCATGAAACCATCTGTAAAGAACTGGACTGATTTGGATTAAAATAGCTCCCCAATTTGCAGCTAATTCAGACCAGCCTCCAAACATAAGCATCCAATTTGCTGCTTTCCAACAAGCTCTTCTTTTTGTCTCCGTTTAATATTTCAACACATGTGTGATGTAGTTTAATAGCCAGTGATTGCTCCCCTCCCTCTCCACCCTCAGTGCATGTGGAACGAGACTCAATCAGCATGAAGGTCGTCATGATGCTGCGTTCTTCCACATCCTGAGAGTTTCCGTGTTGACTGTAGACACTCGGATCTGAGTTAGAAATATAGATTTCAAACTTGAGCCCTAATACTTGAGGCTTGACTTGGACTCATGATCTGAGACTCAAGTCTTAGTTTCAGTTAATATATGATGTAATAAAGACTGAAAGGATGCCGGGCTGTGAGCTGCAGGCTGTATTAGTTTGAAAGGATGAGCTTGAGCCAGTGATGTTAGTGGATTATTATAGGATACCTACAGCTTATAGCAATCTGTTCATGTTAGCTGCAGCTCCATAATAACAACAACATGAACGTTTCTCTGGATGAACATCATATTAAGTGACTTTGGATCATTTCTGAACCAAATAGACGTAGCTGTCTTCCACAATTTTCTCGCTGCTAAGCTAGCTGCAATATTACAAGGACAATTCCTGCTGAGAATATCAAAAGTAAATTTAGGACCTTTATAAAGGTTTTCAGTTTGTTTCAATTTTATTTTTGTGTACTGTTATTCTTGCGGGACTTTTCTGTCAAGCAAAAGTTTGAGTTGCACGCAGCAGAAATCTTGACTACGCTTTGTGGCTCAAGGCAATTGAAGCTACTCTTTCTATAGCTAGCTAGCTAGATTTCTGTGTCTATCATGGGTGATGGGCTTGACACACAGGGAGTGATGAACAACAGCAACAGGAGAAAGGGATCACTACACTGAAATCTAACACACGGAACACAATGGAAATGTCTTTTTTTTATTTTTGAAAACTCCAGCTCCTCTCATCTTGCTGTGGTTTCTATAATCGTAGTCGTTGAAAAAGAAATGCACCTCTGGCTATTTGCTTTTAGTGTTGACTTGACCTCAAAACACTCCTAATGTCAGTCTGATCTAGCCTCCCAACGTTTGGGATGCGGTTGGGATAAACAGGTCGGATCCAGGGAGCCCCACCTGGCAGCTTCCAGGACTTAAAAGATCTTCTTGGCACAGGACCGTCTCAGGTCTGTTGGAGTCCATGCCTTGACAGGTCTGCGCTGTGTTGCCAGGGATTTACCAGATATTTGATGGGTAGTCTTTAACATCGTTGATAATCGGCCGACAAGGCCACTGCGGTTTGGTTCGGCTCACATGCATCATCCTCTACCTCTTCACCCCATGGGGACGAAAGGCTGTCTCTGCATCACAACAACCAGTGGTTTACAGGCATTAGCTCTTCTGGTGTCACGCCTTTAAAAAAAACATTCCTTGCTTTATTTTTAATAGTATCGACATTTAGAGCAGCAGCAGAAGAGAGCGACTTGTTTACAAGCATACCATCGGTATCTCCTCAGCAGCATGACAGGAGAACCGGAGGGCGTGGACTCTGCATTACTCATCAATCCCAGGTATTTCTATTAATATCCTCCAACGATGGAGCAGCTGAACTGTGGGGACATGTCGGACTTTGTTTGGTCTGTCTTCGAGCGGGTTTCAGAGGAATTTAGGGCATGAGGTGTGCCTGGGGGCAAGACGTGGGTTCGTCTGCCATCTTCTCCGGGTTGAGATGTTTGTGTTCCAGATGGACTTTTACTGACCTGTGTAAACCATTAAGTCACCAGCAAATTGATTTTTCAGTCAGAAATGTCGCATTTTAAGCTGATTTCTTTTTAAAATCATCATCACTGCAATCGAGCCTCAGCTGCAGAACTGCTTCTTATTTTGGGGGTAGGGGACAAATAGATCTGCTTGTTTACCGTTCTCAAAAAGCAGAAAGACAACGTGATGATTGAAGCTCCATGCAGAAGCACATGGCCGTGTCAAAGTAATCCCAGACAATGAGGCTCTACACCGGTATGACAGCTTCTGCCTCCAGGTCTCCAAGTTTCATAAGCCTGATCGCTGAAATGGGCGGATGGCTGACGGGTGTTTGTGGACCTGAGCTTCAGCAACCGTTGCTATTATGGATTCTTTAACTGGTTTAGCCTGGTTGGAAGCACAAACCCATATAACCTTCACATAAATGTCATGATTTGACTTGCACGCGGCCTCTCCTGTCAGGAGTTCATTAAAACGTTTTGTTGAGAAGTAAGAGAATCTCCTCATTTGAATTTAAGCTGCTGATTTTTTGGCTTATGATACAGAAACAGTCATTACATACTCTGGTCTTTTCTGACTCTAATTTAAAGTACATTTCTGAGGAGAAATTGATTTAATTTGGAAAATTTGTTGTTTCTTTAAAAGAGCAGCACAGCTGGATGTTTTCTACTTAGAAGTTAATGACTTTCAAGTCCCTTGGAAGTGGTGAAGGGCCAGCTGCTACTAATTAAATGCTAATTACTTCATAAACTAATCATCAGTTGGAGAACCTCTATAAAAGTAAAAGTTTGGTCTGCTTGCAGCACCAGACAATGCACGTGTGTTAGCACAACGCCAGGGTGGAAAAATGCCCGCAGTGGCCTTAGAGAAGAAACTGTTGCTGCGCATCAATCTGGGAAGGGTTAGAAGTCCATAATTTTCTAAAGAGGAAGATTATTCCCAGAGGAAAACATCTCAGACAGCTACCAATCTTCCCAAGAGTCCCAGCAGATTCATCCCAACGTCAGAGCGTGAAGCTCAGCCTCAGGTAAGCTGCATCTGAATGAAGGATGAGACTTCTGTGACAAGACCAGAGTGGAGATGTTTGGTTGCAATGCTCAGTACCAAACAGCAAATCAGCACAAACACCTCATGCCAACTGTTCAGTGCGGTGGTGGAGGGATGATGATCTAAATACCGAAGACAGAGCAACTGCAAAGGCTAATGTTCACTAGATGTCTCTAGCGAACATTAGACACATCTTTTTATTGTGTTTTTCTCTGCTAAATATCTTCCACACATTATTGCCATTGCTTGTTTGTTTTACGCTCAGTCTAGGGAGGTTTTGCGAGATTTCCCTTCTGACATCTGAATGTTGGTGAGTGAAAGTCCCAGAGGAGTTGAACAAGAGGCTTCATGGAGCAGAGAAGAAGTAAGCTCAACCCATCTCTTCCATCCATCATTAATGAGCAAGAATCATGTCTCCTACTCCAACGTCTTTCTAACAACGCAGCTAGACAGAAATTTAAATAGGAGTGGTAAAAGCAAAGGAGATGGGTTAGCAGTGTTTGGCCGTACTACTGTGAAATATCATCTCTACTGCCTGGATATTGAGATGTTAGTATGCCATACAGCAACAGTCTTCAGTTAGAGTCGTTACAAGGAGTTCTTCCCTGCCCAAAGCATCAACATCCACAACTCTTTGAAGATACTTGGATGATATGATTTATGGCAACGTTTAATTTGCCTGTGGGATAAATAAAGATGGATGGTTTCTGGCTTGAGTCCAGACAGCGGCTTTAAGTGGGACTATTTTCTCTCACCTCCAGCCCAGGTCAGCTTTATTATTCATTCACTGATCTGTTTGCTAGAAACCTGGGTGAGACTGGAAAAGCGTCCCGGACTGAGGCAAATAAGTTAATGGTTGATAAAATGCAGACTCACTGCAAGGTGAGGATGAAGAAGTCATTTTTATTCTAAAGTCTTGGTGAAACGGCTCCTTAAAGGAGATTTCACTTTATCAAAACATTGAGTCCAAATGTTTTGACTTGCATAAGCTTCACGTAACGTCCTCCACAGTGCCTGTTAATACCTGTCTGTCTGTCTGTCTGTCTGTCCTCTCTGGCTCTCCTCTGCACGAGCTGCAGGTTCTGTTTGACAAGCACGACTCGTCCAAGCTGTTCGCAGCCCGCTGTGTTTTTACAGCATCACAAATCTCCCCTAAGCTCTCTCTTGTTGCTGTTTGTGTGAGTCTGTTTAGCTTCAGAGAGCGTGCAGGTGGGTGTACGAGTGCGTGCTTGCATGACTCAGTGGAGATTGTGCGCTGACGTTCGGTTGAAGCTCGTTGGCGTGATCAGCTACTCAGCAGGTTTTCTTCTCTGGGGTCAGTGAGTTCGTGGAGGAAAAACATCGTAGCAAATAAGTGACGCTCGACTTGGCGTCGGTCCCACGAGGATTTTAACAGCTACTAGTAAATATACCAGATTGAGTGCTGTGCACTGGCTTCAGCTGGTGAGACACTCGTTTAATAATGGATCAGTTCATTTCCAGATACCAGGCCTGCACATCTAAAATTTAAACACCTGGTTTATAAGTTTTGAATTTAAAGTCTAGCCTTAAATGCATCACGGATGCAACCAGAAGCTCTGTGCTGGAGGTCATGTGCAGGCTGTGGAAAACTGAGCTGAAGTACTTTAAAGCCTTTTAAAACCACAACAAAGAGTTTTTAACGTTTTACAGACTTCCAGGAGAACAGCAGCGGATCCAGTTCAATCAGAGGACCATTGAGCAAGTCTGTTTCCTTTACCTTTCTTCGCATTGATTACAGCAACAGTGTCCTTGCAGGTCTGCCTAGAAAATCAATCCTCCAGCTGCTGTTCCAGAACGCTTCTGCTGGCGTTCTGACTAAAACCAGGAAGATGTAGCACATCACCCAGTTCTACACCGGGTTCCAAATTATTATGCAAGTTGGATTTAAGTGTCATAAAGATAAAATTTTTTGTTGTGCTTTTAAATTTATAGATGGTTTTGTGTGTCAGGGCTCTTTGAATCACTATAATTGATTTCAGAGAGCTGGTTGATTAGTTTGTCTGCTGAGCTCAATTAAAGGAAATCTACTTAAGAAGGATGTTCCACATTATTAAGCAGGCCACAGGTTTCAAGCAATATGGGAAAGAAAGGATCTCTGCTGATGAAAATCATCAGATAGTGTAGTGCCGTATGACAAGGTGTGAAAACATTAGATATTTAACGGAAACTGAAGCGTTATCGTACTGTGAAGAGATTTGTGGCTGATTCAGAACAAAGATGGTTTGTACAGATAAAGACATAATGAGGAAGAGAGCAGCTGTTAAAATGTCTTTACAAAGCAGCAAACAGTTATTTGAAGCTGCTGGAGCCTCAAGGTGGAGGATCCTCCAGAGGCTCGTGGTTCATGAACCTACTATTGGGCCCCTAGCCAGAGCTCACAAGCAGAACCGGTCCAGTGGGCCCAGCTGGACATGAAGATTCATTTTTAAACAGACTTGTTCACTGACGACTGCTGTGTAATCCTGGATGGTCCAGATGGACTCAGTAGTGGATTGGTGGTGGATGGCCACCACATCCCAACACGGCTGTGACGTCAGCAAGGAGGTGGTGGAGTCATGCTTTGGGCCGAAATCATGGGGAGAGAGAGAGAGAGAGAGAGAGAGAGAGCTGGTCGGCCCCTTCAGAGTCCCTGAAGGTGTGAAAATGACCTCAGCAAAGTATCTGGACTTTCTGACTGATCACTTTCTTTCATGGTTCAAAAAGAAGAGCCGTACCTTCCGTAGCAAAATCATCTTCATG
>CAEGAG010212680.1:0-18459 GCA_903067065.1 Brachyrhaphis terrabensis
TGGTACTTTTGAAGACCAAACAATAAAAAATATTGTTTTTTTTCATTTTTTTTTCATTTTTAGATATCTAAGCTGATAGAGAAAGTGAAACTTTCTGTTCAATTTGTCAGCTCACAGGTAAAGAAGTGTTAGTTTACAGAAAACCTGAAGGAGGCACTGTGTTGCCCATTCAGTTCCACAGTGATGTGTTGCAGAAAGTCAGAGCTCTTTTTATTTTGTCAAATAAATTGAGAAAAATGAGTCCCCTCAATTTCAAATGGATCAAAACACACACGCACACTCAAAACACCCCACCTCATAATTTTGGCTTTGCATGGTAACATCACTACAATGAAGAAGTAGGGCCACGCTAAACAAATATAAAGAATACAATTATGAGAATAAAGTCATATTATTATGAGAGTAAAGTTGTACGGCAAAAAAGTCAAAATAATATGAGAAAATAGTCATATTATGAGAAAAAAAAATAATATTACCAGAATAAAATCATAGTACAAATGAGAATAAAATAATAACATGACTTTATTCTGGTAATGTTAGGACCTTATTCTCTTAATTCTAATTTTTAATCTTTGTTTTCTGTATGGCCCTGTACAACACACACAGGGTTCTGGACAGTCATCATCTTAACGCGGCCCAACATGAAAATGATTGTGACGGCCCTGCTGTGCATCCTGAATGTAATTATCTTCAGACACTAACTGGCAATAATCAGACAGTTGAACTTTTACGGGATGGATTTGTATTTAGCTCTATTAAGAGCGAGCTACAATGACTCCTTGAAGAATTTGAATTACTATGAGTTACAACAACATTTAAATTCCCTTTGGGATCAATTAAGTATCTTTGAATTTGAATTTGAACAACCTTTCACTCCAGATCGAGCTGTGAGTCTTTCAGGAGATGTCTCTGCATCACCTAGAAAATTAAATTTGTCTTTTTCTCTCTTTCTTTTTCTTTCTCTTTTTTGCAAAATAGCTGAAGCCCAGTCAGACTGGTGGAGCCAACTGGGTGCTCCCCAGTGGGGGCGCCACCATAAAATTTGAAAAAATTTAAGAATTTGTAATTTTTTTTAAATGTTCTGGTTATCAGAGATACTTCAACCAGTAACTAAAAACAATACATATATTTTTAGAAATGATAACGCTTAACGCACAGAGAATAATTTTGATTGGAGGTCTAAACTTTAAGAGAAGGATTGGTGAAGCTAAAGTAAAAGCAGCTTCATCCTTTCCTGGCACACGGTTAGCCGCAGTCTGGTTCAGCTCGACGTTACGCTGAGGGTTCACTCAGAAGGAATCAGTGCAGATCATCAGGAAGGTGGAGGCAGACCAGATGGCTGCGCCGCTCCGCCTGTTTACAGAGCAGCCAGAGGAGTTGGCCCCGCGTCGCTCTGGATAACTCTGTCATTAAGAAACGTCTCGCTGACCGCACGCTGCACGGACGATTACTCACATACGGGCAAAGACGCTCTCGTTTCTTCAAGTGGGACGAGCAGGAAGGGTTTGCTTTTGGGAAGCCTCCCCACATCAAACTGTTCAGGCTCCTTCAGAGGAAAAGCTGCTTTTGTGCTGAGAGTGAAAAGTGGTGGAGAGCTTCGTCCAGGTCAGCCAGGAGATGCAGAGCATGAGATGAGGGAGGGAATGATTTAATTGAAATTAGTTTCTGTGGACTTCAAATACAGAATTTTCCATCTTTATGCAGTTTTTCTTTTAAAATAAATGATGTAGCTGCAACCTGCTGCAGCCTCTTTGGATCTTTCCACAATGGCTATTAAAAACTTCAAATAAACATAGTGTTGAAAATAGGTAGCTATAATAATAAATAATAATACAATAATATAATAATAAATGCAGTTTTCACTTTTTTTTTTATTGAATAACTACAATTAATTTTCACAACTGAATCACACTAAAAGTACCTGTCTTAGCAATTCATGTAAGAAAATAATTTTGAAAAAGTTTTATTTTTCTTTACATAAAAGAAAAATAAATAATCACTTATGCTGCACTGATTTACAAAATTGAAACTTTTTGCAATGCCATATTTGTGCAATTGTAGATTGGAGTAGATGTCTGCCAAAAAAAACTAAGAAATTTTAAGATTAAGCTCAGAAATTTTCTAGAAAAAATTTGAAAACTTGAAAGTTTACGAGAAAAAAAGGTAGAAATTTTAAGATTATCTCAGAATTTTCTAGATAAAAATGTGGAAATTTCTAAGTTTCAAAAGTCTTTTATTTTTTTAAATTTTTTACTTTTCAAACTTTTCTTTCTAGATTTAGATGAATCTAAAATGTCTGAGTTTTTCCTAGAAAATTTCTGGGATTAATATCTCAGGTTTTTGTTTTTGTTGCAGTTTTTCCGCTTTTCAAACTCAGACATTTCCAAGGTTTTTTCTAGAAAATCTCTAAGAAATTTTCTGTAAAAAATAAAATTTTTATCTCAAAATTTGTTGAGTCTTTTGGCAGAAATGTACTCCTTCTCTTTTTTTCCTAATCCACCATCGTCAATTATGCTACTTTTATGCAAAACCTGTTTATTTGTTTGTTGTTCTTTCAGATCCTCATTAGCATCAGCAGCATTACTCTATTCTACCTAACTCACATAAAAAGTCAGATCATATTTACCAAAACATAATGATGAAGTATTAAAATGACACATTCTATTCTACCTGTGTCGTTCCTCTTATTGAAGACTTCTCCAAAAAAATATGTTTTAGTCAAACCTCAGAGAGAAACACAGATCAGTTCATCACCTGGTGCCAGAAAATGACTGAAGAGGATTTTTGGAGAAACCACTAGAGAGCAGCAATGACTTGTGAAATTCCCCTCATCCACAAAGGAAAGTGAACAGTTCTTGTTGCCAAAGCGACTGCGTTGCCCTCTGATGACCCACATCACATGAGGCTTGGTAACACGCAGGCCGTGTAATCCACCCCAGCTGACTGACTTCCCCAAAAATCTGCCTCAGAAGCTGCTCTGGAACTCGTGTTACCGGCCACCTAGTGTTTTCTTTCTTTTTCTTCTACTTTTTCTTTTTTTTTGTTCCCCTGAAACGCATCTCTCCCATTATGTGCATCAGCAGGAGGGCCTGCTGCAGCTTCCTTTGCGTCTCTCAGACCTGATAATGTTCTCCCATGCTGCTGGCTCTGCGTCTCCTGCTGCCGCAACACTTCTGCAGAACATAATGAGTTTTATTTTAGCCTGCAAGGAGAATTGGGTTAATTTTCAGGTAATCGGAAGATGTGTGCCTATACTTCCACTTTTTTTAAAAATACGTAGCCAGCCTGAACCAAAAGCTGCTGACTCAGCAGCCAAACACAAGCTGCTGGTGAAGGATTTTTTGCTCCTCAGCTCAACTCTGTGTGCAAAGGAAGGGGAAAGGTAAGAAGAGTGGATCCTAATGAAAGATTGTCTCAGTTTGATGTGAACAAAGCATGGTTGAAAGTCACATGATGAGGCTTTCACTCTGCAGATCTATAAGCACACACTGGCAGCAGCTGCTAGCCGGTGAGTGGCTCGGTTTCTACAGCAACGCCGGTACGTCAGCCATAAATCTGATCTTTATTTAAAGGAGCGGTGCTACCTAGAATTAACTTTTTTCAACTTTGCATGGTGATAATTTAAATACCTCATCAAATACATACCTGGAGTGTTGCCTTGATTCTTTCATGCATGTTTAAGGAATCCTTTAATCTCCAAGGCAACCATTTTGCTCTACAAAACGCCTGGGTGAACCTAGCCCCACCCTCGAGACACAGCTCCTCCTCAGAACTGCAGTTTCCAAGCTACCAAGTTTCTCCCTCATGAACCTCCCCTCTCAGTTCCTTCAGACTAGCCAGCAGCAATTAGCAAGCACCTGGTACCACTGTCTATCTACTGCGCTCAATATAGGAGCTACTTCTCAGTACTACGCTGGTGAAAACGTTGTAAAAGGGAGGAGCCATGTGTCTCTGTCTCTTCTTAAAGAGATAGAAGCACAATTTCAAGGTGTTCAAATATGAAGTAAATTTTTCCTAAAGTCGTATTTGATATGTACAGAATTTCTAATTATATTCATATAGAAAATATAAATTGATTAGTTATGAATTAAACCAACAAATTAAGTTGGACAAAACAGAATCCTTTAAATTGATAGAAAATAGTCTGAAAAATGTATTTAACTAAACTTAATTCAGTGTTATAGACCTAACATAAATGAATCAGTTTTTTAATTGTAGTCATTCATCCATTGTCTAGCATTTCCAATCATGTAAAATAACTTGTTGAAAACTCACAGACCTCTTGCAGCAGTCGTACCATTCATTGCTCGGTAAAGTAACAGGAAAAGGAAAAGGCTGACTTTCACAGGAAGTGCTTTTCAATGAAAACCTTCCAGCGGCCAGTATATGGAGAACATTCAAACTCTGTACGAAAAGAGCCCAGGCCAGGATTTAAACCCAGAACCTTCTTGTTGGAAGGCAACAGTGCCCCCGGTGGCTGCCGAAGGTGCATTCACTTTGCAGAAATAGAGCTGATTGAGTTTCAAACATTAACCAACATATTTTTTTGGTGCAGCTTTAAAAAAAAAAAAAAAAAAGAAAAAAAAAAGCAAGCTGTTGGATGCGCCAGCTCAGCTGGGCGTATGTATCAGCAACTGTTTGTCCGTACCAGTCTCAGTGAAGATGATCAAAAATACTAACATAGGGCTGAAACGATTAATCGATTTATTCCCAATTAACTGATTATTGAGATTATTGTCAACTAATTGAGTAGTTGATTAATCATTAACTGGAGTATACAGACTCTGAAAAAGGGCGACTTGCTGAAAACACAATGCATTCAAACCAGTAATTAAGCCAAATCTTTACAAAATAAATATATATTTTGCATTTAGGACAAAAAAACCCTTCTCTGCCTGTAAATATGTTGTAGCCAAAACTCCTAAAGTAGCATAGCTTTAGCTTCACACTGTCCAAATTCACTTAGACAATAAAATGTTTATTTCTTATTTTAAAAAGAAATGAGTTTATTAGCATTTTTATGTATTCCTAATACAGTCTAAAAAATGCTTAAGCAGGGCATGCTGTGGTGGCGTAGGGGTTAGTGCGACCCACATTTGGAGGCCTTGAGTCCTCGACGTGGCCATCGCAGGTTCAACTCCCAGACCCGACAACACTTGCCACATGTCCTCCCCCCTCCTGTCAGCCTACCATCAAATAAGGGACACTAGAGCCCACAAAAAGCCCCCTGGTGGGAAAAAAAAATGCTTAAGCAGTTAAATAAAATTTGGCAAAATATGCTAAATTTTACCCGATTGATTAATTATCAGAATAATCAATTAATCGATTACTAAAATGTATAAATATATTTCTATTACAGTATAAAAAAGACTTAAGTGGTTAGATAAAAACTGTAGAATGTGTTAATTTTTTATCTGCTTAATCGACAGCATAATCAATAGATTAATCGGTTACTAAAATAGTTGTTAGTTGCAGCCCTGTAATAATATACAAAAAGAAACATTTTCCATCTTGTATTTTCATATTAGTTGAGAAATGTGCCTCCGTCAAAGGATTAGCGAACGGAGGGCTCAGCAGTTTCGCTGTCAGATAGGGTTAATTCTGTCTTGAATGTTTCCTGCTTATCTTTAACCCCTCCCCCCCCAACGCCACCCTCAAATTAAATTATGCATTCATGGGTTTAAGTGGAACTCTTCAAAAGCTGCGGCGGCTTTTGCTGTCACACAGTGTCACTGCAGGGATGTTAAATAGGAATTCAAGACGAGGCTTTTTAAGCTTGTAAAGTTTGCTTCTGCTCCACATGTTCATTGTTTTTTGTTTTCTGAATTGACTTGTACAGACGCTGTTCAAAATTACAGATATAACAGAAGGAAACCAGAGGAACTTGTATGGAATTAAAGTGACATATCCTGGTTAAAAATAATGTATAGGCTCTTTATTTTGTTATCGGAGGCCAAATTAATGCCACCAGGACTCTGTGATTTGACCAATCAGTTTCTATTTCAGAAGTTCTGGTCCAAAGACGACAACTTCTCTCTTGTCTGAACTCAAAAGCAGAAAGTTTAGTGTCATCCAGTTTTTTATAATTCATTGGGATTTATGGGTTTATGGTTAAATATAGCTGAGTGTCGTCAGCATAACAGTGAAACTGTGAGCCATGCTATCTGATTTTACCAGTTAGAAAAGAAAAAATATGTATATGTAGATAGATAATTGGCCCACTACTCAACCCTGTGGTACTCCACAAGGGTGAAGATTTATAATTTACATGATTACACTGGACTAAGTCAGACAAATAATATTTATAACAAGCCTAGTGCTGTTCCTTTGATCACTACTGTTTTTTTTTATAACTCTGGTCCAAGTTGATATGATGGAGCTCAACATCCTGCTGTTAGAGGTTTCATCAGACTTGAGACTGGAACAGAGTCAGACAGTCAATGTGAGAGGCGAATACAAAGCTCTAATTAACGCCTTGAAATTGGGCCTCTGTCTCTTTAAAAACTCCTGCTCTTTCTGAAGTTCCTCCTTCAGGAAGTCATCACAATATGGCTCCTCTAACCGTTTAGCAACGTTTTTACCAGCGTTGGACTGAGAAATAGCTCGTATAATAAGTTTAGAAGATGGGCAGTTCCACCCGTGTTTGCTAGTTTCTGCTGGCTAGCCTGAAGGAGCCTCACAGAGGCCTGCTCAGTGCGCAGATGCTTAGAAATAGCAGCTCTGAGGAGGAGCTGCATCTTGGAGGTGGGGCTAGGTCCACCCAGGTGTTTTGCACAGCTGAATGGTTGCCATGGAGATTAAAGGATTTCTCAAACATGCATGAAAGAATCAAAGCAACACTCCAGGTATGTTTCTAATAACACTATAAACCTAACGTAAAGTAGAACAGGATGTTTCCAGCTTGTTAGAGTAAATCATAGAGAGCGAAGTGCTAATTAAAAGTTCAGCAGTCTGCCACAGCAACACAGCGTCTGCGTAGTAAAGATGAATAATTCTGTTGTGTGGAAAAGCTAATTTATCTTTCTCTTTAATATCATTAATAAAACCTCTTGGGCATTTTAATTTGCTAAAGTGGAAACATAATTTTTTTAAGACAGGAAAAAAAACCCAATGTGTGTTGTTTTTATTTTTGTTGGAATAATTTTATTATTTTTATTGTGGAAAATAGCTAAACAACAACCCTGGTGCTAAATAGGCACAGCTCTCCAGCGTGGTATCACTCTCTGACACTGTGATATTGGGGGCATCTGGTTGAAAATGACCTTCATAAGAGTCCTGAGGGAGCGCAGCAAGCCCGGTCTGCAGCTCTACCAGCATTCCTGTCAGCTGCAAGCTGCTCATAAAGACACACAGAGTGTACCTGAGTGTACCTGTTGGCTTGGACAAGTGACTTCAACCTTGCCATAAGGCACAAACTAACCAAATTAGCTATTAGTAAGCAGACTTGATGTACTATGCATAAACAGCATGTCCAGTGCACAGGCAGTGATACGGCTTGCTTAGTTTTGCTGGTCGCTATGGAATAATTTATTCATAGAGACACACAGGCCTTTGACACTGTTAGCTTATTAGTGGCAGTTATTTTGCAGTAGTTTTAATCTGCTCAGAGGTTTATGGCTCCAGGATGCAGCGAATGCTCAGACCTGAACATTAAATTGAGCATAGATTGTATGTTTTTGCAATGAATTTGAGACATAAATATATATTTTTTGTTAGGCCCCCTCACCCCCGACTCTCATTTTCTGTGTAATGCATTATCTTTACCTGATCTTTCTTTACCTCCATGATGCCAGTTTGACTCTTAAAGGCTCAGATGTGTATGGGATATTGCCGGCATTATTTTTAATTCATAAAGGACCTGAGGCGTTTCAGGCAGAAGCTCATCTTTGAGGGGGAATGCTAGAACCGTTTTTTGAAAGTGATGAAGAATGTTTTAAACACTCCAGAATCGCTAAACGTTCTTTTCCCTCCAGATATCTCTACTTCCTGTCATGCTCTGAGATGCCACTTCTGGTTAGACGTTTGGAAAATGTATGTGCAAACTCGGTTTCGTTATTTTAGGTACGGCAAAGCTAATTGTTCCATGAGCAGTTTGGCTAACTCCTTCACGGCTTTTTACCAATGCAACACCCTGGTTTGACAGAAGAGTAAGATCAAATTTCATTGTGTTTAGATGTTTTGTCGTAGAATTAGATGGAAGAACCAGGCATGAACTAGAACATGAAAGTGAATAGTAGTAATAGTGAAAATGTTGGGTAAAGAACTTGAATTTTGCTGTAGGTCTGCTTGGTTGGAGGTCAAAGAAGTTCTCTGGAACTTTACGTGATCAAAGCTGATAGAAGTGACTTATGAATTGGTGGTTTTGCATTCACACATTGTAGCATTGTAGTTGTTGGGAGGTTACTGTGGATCAAAGTGTGAATAAGGTCATCTGAAGCTCAGTGAGTGTTGGTTAGAACCAGTTTTGTAGCAATTTTACAAGAACTGGTTCTGGTGATATTTGCTGATCTCTAGATGGTATAAACTTGAGGAAGGCAGGGAGAGATAAGTTGAAGACTCTCAATAAATCAGGAAAGTAGTTCTCTGGAGACCCAATCGTTTTGAGGTGTGTATCGTAGCAGAAGAGCGAATAAGGTGCTCGAGGACAAGAGTAACATCAAGTAGATTCAAGGTAAGCGAGTGTCAGCGTTCAGGGAGATGGAGATAGAGCAACAAGCCTTGTAGCACAACAACTAGGCGAACCAGGCTACCACAACTATTGACAATCTGGCAACATCTGTAATTCCTCTTCAGCAATGTTCCTTGTTGAGCAGATGATTTTCAGGTGAGGGAGCCAGTGCCTCAGGAACAATACTGAATGTTACGAGATCAGAGGTACAGAAAGGGAGGAGCGAAGAGGAAAGGTAGAGACAACAAACCTAAACCTGCTACCAGATCACAGCATAGACACTATTCTACTAGAACGGCTTGTTTTTATCTGAAAGTTTGAATCAATTTCTACTTATTTAACATTTATTGAACATTCAATTGGGGTAATAAATACCTGAATGCATTTGGACATGTACCACTTGAATATGGTTCTTCTTAGCCCTAAAATACTTTTGACTAGATGAAATGTTACGTGTTGAGCTGGAAGGGTTAATGGTTTTATCACTGTTCAATAATGGCTCTTGCTAAGGGCCGAAGTCCCTTTCTGCTCTAACAGAGTTCTCAGTGGAGGGAGATCAATGCCGAAGCCTCCTGCTTTGTTACTGAATCAATATGGGGTTTTTATCTAAATGCTCAAAACCTGTGCAAAGATAAGTCAAACACACACACACACACCCACGCACACAGGCTGATCTGATAACCAAACATCTCCACGTTGCTAGGTCTCATTTTATTAGGCTACACTTTGACCAGCGTTATCTGAACTCTTAACTCGCATTTCACAGCCAGAGATGGAGGGAATGTGTTTGTGTTTTTGCTGTATTATTGGTGATTTCTTATTGCCTTTAAGTAAAACAGGCAGACGAGCAAAGAAACTAAAAGGTTTAGAAAGCAGTTTTTATTGTCAGTTTTATAGTTTCTAAAAGCTCCAGTAGGAATCCAGAGATCGGTTTGGGATGAGAACTGTGGAGAAAAAATAAGAAATTTGAATTCCTTATTTTTATGCTGTAACTATGGTTTTATATTTGCACCACTGTGAGACCGCAGTAAGTGCAGATATCTATGTGAGCAAAGAATAATATGTGGTGTGTGCGTTTAAATCTCACACATGCTCATTTAATAGTGTCCTCTTTTCACACTCAACCCTGATTGATAAACTCTAGCTCTTCTTGCTCTGCGCTCACAACTTAAAGTGTGTCAAGGAAGCACACTACCAGCCAATCAAACACAGAACCAATCAAAAGCAGCAAATCAAACTATTTTACATTTTTTAAAATCTTTTTCAACATAGGACTATGTCGGTCTGAATAGCAATTTTACAAAAACTGCTTTTTATTTTTACTCGTTACTTTTGCCTGACCTTAAAATACGTATGTACGATGATCTAAACGTCTAGGTGTGACAAAAAGAAAAACAGACAAACTATCTAACAGGGAATATAGTAATACTGTTAATATAGCAGACAAATGACGTTAGCCCTAAAGATATCTGTTTAACCAAGCATTGCTTACAAGGCCAAACAATTATGAATAAAAACTTGTATGTAAATGTGTTTTTAGCCAGTCAGGATTATTCTATAGATTCAAAAAAACCAACTGTCTGGAAATTTTAGATCCTGGACACCACGGATAAGAGGGAGCTGTGGGATTGACGAGCAGATGCTGTGTGTGCACACGAGGAACAAAAGAGAAACAACAGCAGGTGAAATACCTGCTGTGGCTGCAGAGAGGAATGAGCGGATTAGAGGGCAGCATGTATTTGGTTTGTGTAGCACAGAACGAGCATATATGGCACTGAACGGGAGCTAAGATGAATGGCTTCATTCGTGGAGGCCACATAGACTGATGCGGCCACACCGCCGCAGACTTTATGTCACGCTCGCACCCCATCAACACCAAACTCTGATTAATGTTGAAAAAAGCTTTTGCTTTTGTCTGTACAAGCATTTCAAGTGTTTGTTGTGTTGCTTTAATGCTCTGTTCTGTCACTTTGGTTTGGATTTTTCTTGTCATTTGGGGTTTATTTAACTTTGCAGCAAGTCCTTCAGCTTATTGTTAGTTGATGTGTTTGTGTGATGGTGAGTTCTTGTTTTGACGCTCTGAATAAATAGATTTTTCAGCTTTTGACCTGGCGATCTTTCATCAGAGCTCATCAAGGGAAAATTCAGTTTCCTCGTTGTGTAGACGCCTGCTTCATGTTGATTCTGTGTTTACTCAGCCATTACTTTTCCTCGGCCTCCTTCTGCCATTCTTTACATCATAATTAGAGTCGCTTGTTTTTCATGCCAGTGATCAGCCTGCCCATGATTTGAACACCTTTGCCTAGTTGATTCATTGTCAGATCCTCTTGAGTTTTCTGTCAGTCAGACTTTTGGCTGTTTCTCCTTGTTGCCTTCAAGTGCTTTTGAAAGGTACTGTAATTTCCGGACTATAGAGCGCACCTGATTATAAGCCACACCCAGTACATTTTTAAAGGAAAAACCATTTTGTACATACATAAGCCGCCCGCACCTGTCCATAAGCCACATGTGCCTACATACAGACTGTACACAGAAAGAGTTTTCAAAGTTTTAATAATATACCTTAGCTTTTCTTTCCAAACAGTGCCTGTGATGCAGCAGTAACACAGCAGCAACACGGTAACACAGCACTAATAGGGCCGGTAAAAAGAAAACATACCGGTAAAAGTCACTGAAAGCCGTCTTTATCTTCCTCCTGTGCACTGAGACGTGTTAAGTTACATTACAGCTTTGCTTGTTAACTGTTATCCATGAACCTTCAAAGCGTTTTAACATATTTATTCTTAAATAGCTAAGTGTTGCGTAGTGAATATGCATGTTTTAACTTCTTTAAAACAATTGTGCCTTCTAAGTTCTCGTAGTACTTCTGTTTTGTGCTTGTTTGAAAATGTACTTACTATCTAATTAATTGAAAAGAAATGGTCCTGTACATCTCTCCACCTGAGATTTCAGTAGCTGGTCATAAAAACGGCTGTGATGAATGTGTAAATAATTAAGAAAGTGAGCATTATTATCGCAATAGAAGCCGGAGCATAAAGCTCACAAAGATCCAAGCTGTAGCTGTACATGCAGGCACACTCCGAGCTGCAACATTCGTCACTGCCAGGTTGTGCATCTGTGTGTTTAGTGGCCATGTTTGGTGTAGAAAGCGCTAAATCATGCTGCCTTTTTGGTGACACGTGGAGAGTGCAGGCGCGAGTAATCCTTGGCCGTGTGTTTGTAACAGAAGTGACGGCCGTGTGTGGAGACAGAATGATGATGCTGCACACAGAGATGACTAAGACAGAGATCGTATAAATATATGCAGCTCATCTCTTAGTTTTTCTAACAAATTCATCGTCCAACTGGAAAAGGAAAAGGTCGAGGGTTGCAGGTCAGGGTTGGCTTTGTCATCTCGATGCGTGTCTGGCAGTAAGACCTGTGAGATGGTCTGACTTCATCACTGGGTCACAACTTTCAATGCTGCTGTGAAACATCCAGAATCAGAGAGTGTGGATTAGCATCACTGTATAATTTAGACACAATATAATTTAGTAGATAAATATATGAGCTATTTGTTAATGTGATTTTTTTTTTTCTCAGCCCATTGAACAATCCATTTTTATGCCCTCAAAAGTCCCAGGAGTTCATTTATTTTTTTGTCACTTTATCAGAAATAAGGACACCAGAAACTACTGCTTGAATCAAAGCATGTATTCATTATGAATCAAACAAAACATACGCAACAAAGGAGACTTAAAAACAAAAACAACCAAAAACCCATAATCTACTTATTCTGAAAACTGTTTTAAGGAGCTTTGGCTAAAATAACAAATAGGCCTTCAGCTACCCATGATTCAACCAATTCAAGGTCAAAGAGCTATAAGACTTTTTTTCAGATTTTTCTTCATTTTTTGGATTAGCTGTCCATCTCTAAAAGAAAGGGGGATGGAGGAAAAGAGAAAAGGAACTGTAGAGTCAATCCAGTGACCATTCCAGCGCTGCTACTGGAAGCTGAAATAACACCACTGTGTCATGGCTGACTGTGGTATAATTTATCTTTTTTTTAACCTTCAAAAATATATTTTAAGCAAGTTGAAACTTTGTTGTAACTGTTTAATATGGATCTTTAAGTTCTCGGTTTTGTGTTAACACAACATAGTTTTTTTTTTCTGACTTTCTGTCTTTTAGTTGAATCATCATAGAATTGTGTTCAATGTCTTAACACCCACATCGCACCATCACTTATCTGCCTCTCATTTTACTGGAGATGAAGATGCAGAGTCTGATCCTCCTGCGTTGCTCTTCTGTGAGGCTTGTGTCTGAACAAAGGTCAGACACAACCCTGGTTTGGTACACTTTGATCAGTTTAAATGTTATAATAATATTAAATAGTATAATTTAAATATTATGTTATCACTGCCGATATGAAGATGAGTAATTACTGAAAATATATTTTGAGTTTCTCTATATATAGCATAACCCAAATGTTCATAAAACTCTTATGCTTGGAATGGGGCGTTTATATATATATATGTGTGTATTTTACCTCAGTCATCAGTAAACAAGGAATTCTTTTCAATGAATTCGATTGTATTATGTCCTAAAACTTAATAGAAGTGGAAAGTGTAGAACTGACTGTATTTGTATTTGTTCACACAGAACTGACAGAGCTTCACATAGGCGTCAGCAGTGTTGTAGTACTCCAGACCGGTCTTGGTCTCGAGACCATTTTTTGATGGACTGAACTGACAATTACCGTATTTTACGGACTATATAGAGCACACCTCGCTATAAGCCGCACCCATGTAGTTTTTTTTTTTTTTTTAATCTGCAGATGTACATATAGAAGCCGCATGGTTCAAAGCGTGGGGAAAAAAATAGCGGCTTATAGTCCGAAAAATGCGGTAGTTAAAAAAACCCACACATCTGTTTGGGTGAATCTTTGCACAGAAGCTGTGGCGCATTTTCCAATCACCTTCAATAAAATAAGTGCAGAATGTAAACCCTTGAACCGTTGTTTTTCCCTTTATCTCAATAAACCCCTGAGAATAGTTTTGGGAGCACTGAACTTATTACTGCTAACTAATCCACTTTCCCCTGTTAACATGAAACAAACATGAACTTCTGCCTTTCCCCCTGCAGCTCCTCAGTGTCTGTGTGCTTGTCCCACATCATGGTTGAATATTTGCTTAATATCATGTAGCTCACCTGTGAGGCAGCATTTGTTGATTTTTCTCTCCTTTTAGTTTCCCCCCTTCTCCACTGTAGAATCTCATCCTTGTGTCTTTTCCGAATAATGTGCAGCTGAAGTGTATTTTAATGACTCCAGTCTGCTGGCGTAACATTATTTGCATGCCTCTAGTGTCTGCGCGCTTGTGCTGCTTCTTTGTTTGCCGCTTGTAGCAGGTTGCAAATGTGCAGTTTACACTTTTTATGAAAAAGAAATGAGGTTGGCACCAGCCATGAGCATAAACAAATCTTTCTCACCGTCGCATACGCACGCTTTCATTAAAGCTACTTGTACATTATTGATGGGATCCGGGGGCTGTGTGTGGCTTAAGATCAGCTGTAGTTGTCTAACTCTGTAAAGAAGCATTTGATCACTTTAAATCTTTAATGTGTTGCGAGGTAGGACGCCCATGCAGAGTTTTACATTCTGAAGCTGAATCATCCTCCTGTTAGTTTGTTAAAATGAGAACAAAATGTCTCAATTTTCATCGATTCCATTTAGTGCAATGTATATTAGGGCTACATATATATAGCAGAAGTTAGAAATTAATGTTTACCTAAGCTGTTCCCATTTAACCAAGCTAACAGATTTAAAACATATATCATATTTGTATAATTCCATATGATCTTCCATCTCTGACCCTCGCCTTGTTCTGGGCCTCATCTTGTTTAAAGAGCCCCTGAACAAACATCGGTTATAGAAAAGAGGACCATTAAGGTCAGCATGTTAATGCACCAGCAAATGTCACTGTGGTTCATTTACATGCCTGTGTGGTTCTAGTTCAGTACCACTAAGCTCTCACTGCCTGGCCTTAACAACAACCTAGAAATTTGAATGGAAATTATTTCTGATTTCAATATTTCCTCGTTTGGGGAGCCATGAATGAGCAACCGAACCCTTTTCAAAGGGTTTGAATGCATATATTGACACCAAGCGGACAGGAGACCGCCCCAAAAGCAGGAAGCAGACTATAGAGCAGGGAATTCTGGGTAAATGCAACCAAAACAAACGTGCGAGTCTAGCGCTAGCTGGAGAAATAGCTTGTCAAAGACAAAAGAGAAATCCTACACCTGCTAATATCTGGTTTAATGTCTCACTGTCTTCTGGAGTTTTCAGGTTGTTTCCTTAAGCGGTTCTTGGTGCAGCGTCTCTACAGGTGGGGAGGGGAACAGGTTTTCCAACGGGTTTGGATTTTTTTTGACACAGTGCAGTGAAAGATACGGAAGAGGATTAGGGCCACTGAAAAAAAAAAAAAATTCTGACTTTTTAGAATTCTGAGATTAAAGTCAGAATTCTGAGATTAAAGTCAGAATTCTGACTTTAAAGTCAGAATTTTGAGATTAAAGTGAGAATTCTGACATTAAAATTATTATTATTATTTTTTTTGGTGGCCCTAATCCTCTTCCGCAGAAAGAGAACCACACCAGCTGAAAATTTTGTGTGCAGCAGTTTTGGTCCCCAATCAAACCGAGTCGATCTGACTGTCAGGTGTCAAAACACCATAATAGTTGAAACTTATTATTTACATCCATTGTATAAAAGCACATAAATTTTCTATCAGACTACATTTTTCCTCTTTTGGATTAGTTAATACTATTAACATTGTATTTTAAGGTAGAAAAATCAGTATTTAAACACACATCAAACACAGATACAAGCGGTCGAGACTGTGGCTTCAGACTGTGGCTAGACTCAGCAGTAGACATAAGGTGAGGACGCCCCCCCTCACCTGGTGGAGCTTAAAGTAGAGCTGCTGCTTTTCCGCACTGAAAGTAATCAGTGGAGGTGGTCCGGACATTTTATCCAAATGCACCCTAGTTGTCTTCCTTTGGAAGATTTTCAGGAAAAACATCCAACTGGAAGGAGACCCTGTGGGAGACCTAGAACTCAACACAGGGACTGAAATGTCTTGTTTGGCCTGCGAACGCCTTGGGATTCCCCAGAATGAGCTGGACCTGTTGCTTCCACAGCCTAATCTTAAGACAACGGATGGACAGACGAACCTCAGACACACTGTATTACTGTGTGGCATCATTGGAAAACCAAAACAAATCAGTTCAGATATGAGGCAGAGCGTAGCGATGGTCGTTTTCAGTGGAAAAATACTTCCATCAGTAGTTACAGTGTTGATTGAAACTGAGGGTTTCAATACTCCAGTTTGCTTTTGATGTTTATAATAACCCAGCAGGCATCTGTTCCCTCGCTCTGGGCGTCTAACTCGCACCGCGGACCTGTCAAGTCTCACTGTGACTCATCGATAAACCACTGCTTACATTTTGACAATTGCTTTTAATCCCAAAGTGAGTGTTATGTTTTTAAACTATATTTATACATCTAAATTCACACTTTTAATGCCTCTCTGAGCTGTACTATGTATGTCAGTTATAGTTGTGTTAACTGCAGCTGCAGAGTTGTTTTATCATTATTGCCTGTCTATAATCTGCTTTAATCTATTGGTGTGCAAAGCATCCTCATGATCTACTTTAGTCTGCTTTGTGAGGCAGAATGACAAATGGAGACATTAACATGTCACGCTTTTTGAATTTTGAATATCAATCCATGCTTAAATGGAATTTAACTCTGGCCACTCATCCTCCATTTTGTTTTTATGGAGCAGTAACGGAGAGAGCGCCACCTTTCTGCAGATGGCCTCTTCCCCATCTTACGTGAATCAATTTTTTTTTGGTAACATGATGGGGGGGGAGGGCTTCTGGCTTCTGGTTTCAGTCATTGAAATTAATGTGCTATTGGTCAACAGGAGTAACATTTTTAGGAGGAAGAAAAATATTTTGGCTGCTTTGATGTTTTCTGATAACATTTTGAAAATAAGTTGAAAACAATGACAGTGCATAAGGGCTATTGGAAATGGAAAAAAGTTAATTTCTGGCCAAAAACTCAGAAATGTTGAGATTAATCTCAGAAACTTTCTAGAAAAAAATGTTTCAAATGTCAAAAATTTTTGAATTTTGGAAATTTTCACATCAAAAATGATTGATTTTTTAAACTCTGAAATGTCCACATTTTTGTCTAAAAAATTTCTGACTTCAATCTAAAAATTTCATGTTTTTCTAGCAAATTTTTGACTTTTCAAACTTAGAAATTGCCAAGCTTTTTTCTAGAAAATTTCTGAGATTAATGTAAAACTTTTTTTTTGGCGGAAATATACTGCTACTCTTTTTTTTTTTCTATCTTCAATGGCAATAGTAGGTGGTCGTAGAAAAATCCTGCAAGAGGTAAAAAAAAAAAAAAATGTTTTAATTTTTTATTTGCTTTAGTAGTGATATTTGACATCAGTATGTTCTTACTTGTAAGGCATCTGGACAAAAGATTATTTCCTACCTAAAAGTTAATAATTTAGTATATGTAAAATCATGGTGTGCATTTAATTTTTTTGCAAACCAAGCTAATTTTTCACATTTTGTCCAACTTATTGAATTGAGTGTCATGTTGTTTTATTTCTCTTTAATCTGTACATGCTTTCTGTTCTAACTATCATATGGAAAAGTTTAGCTGCAGCTTGTAGCTACAGGTGGCATATGTTACAGCAATTGAGACGTTGACATCCATGCTTCTATAAGAATTCAGCCAAAGGCTGAACGGATCGCCTTGGCAGTCAGAATAGTGTGGTGAATTATTAATGCTCTCTTTACCAACACGTCTTGTGCCTTCCATGGTGTTTGGTTTCATCACAGCCCAGAGTAGAAAGGTGTCAGGCCGATCATCCTAATTAACTCGCTCTGATGCGCTGCGTCTCCTGGCTGCAGGTCCTCATGTGTCTGCACTTCTGTTCTGCACTTTAACGTCTGTCGTACGGCTGACAGTCGGAGTTCTTTCTGGCCGTGTCGAGTTTTCGAAAGACGTCAGCAGAGTGAAGTTGGTGGATAAGGAGGAGGTGCAGTCTGTCATCTGCTACCTTATACCTCCTGCTTCCTTCACAAAGTTACAACTGTGTTACATCACCATTTATTCGCGCTCGCTTTCATGGGCCTGGTGTTTATAAATCATAACATCTGAGCTCGGTCTGCAGTTTAACCCTGCGGCAGACTGAGGACATCCCTCAACATTACAAAAACACTTTGTAGGGATTATGGGATACACAAAACATGACACATACACACTTGATCAGTGAAATTCATTATATATTCACATAATTAAAACATTTTATATTTTAGCCATTTGGGATGCACCAATTTGCAAGTTTGGGCCAAAACTGATACTGGATGAAAGCCGATATTATTCAGTATACATTAAAAATAGATTTTCACTGTCACTGTCACATGACCAAGCAAATACCAACCCTGTTCCGTCCCCCTCCAGAAACACAAAACAAAATAAATATAGGTTATTAATATCAGCCTAGTTCTACTGATCGGACCTATCCCAATATACTAAAAGATGACAAACATCATCTGGTACCGATGTTAATGCAGATATATATCATAGTCCCTATTATTTGTTTATATATAAACATATATATATATATATATATATATATATATAAAAAAAAATTCCCTTCTCACCCACCGCGGGTGGTGTTTCTTCCTCTTAGCTCGGGTCCTCTACCAGAGGCCTGGGAGCT
>CAEGAG010212692.1:0-11471 GCA_903067065.1 Brachyrhaphis terrabensis
GAAATGTCCTTTTCACAGAACATTAAGAATTTGACTAGTTGAAACAGTATTTCACCAGAAGAAATCTGTAATCCTGCCATCTTCTCTATATGGAAAATCAAAAAGAGGGAGTCTCTAGTCATTTATGGAAAAAGCAGATTCAAACAGTAGTAGAAAATGAAAACAAAGGAAGAAGAAGGAAGCATTGTGCTAACCTCCAAACTTCTACTCTGTTGCGTTTTTTATAAATGAAAATATTAATTCTCATGCAGAGTAAAATTATATAAAAAAGCAGATTATATGAGTCTGAATAACTTAGGTCTCATAAATCAGATTTTTCCCTCCAAAGAAGATTCAGGAACCTTCTCCACTTTTAGGGAATCATTTTGCTCCAGGTGTTATTAGTGAGAGTTGCATTGGGAACTGGTGATAGGAAGATATGTACAGACCGAAGGTGAGCATATATTAACTTTCTGCTTCTGGTTTGGGAGTTTCCACAGTGCACCAATCAAGACCAGTGCCATTCCACGGTAAATGTCATTTGTGAAACGCATCAAGCCGTGAAAGAGTCCATAATCATCTCTGCAATTCTCACTTCGCCACAGACAACTGGGATTTTTTCTTTACACTGCATGGTTTTTAAACAGATGTAAAGTGAATCTGCAGGAGTTCAGCTGTTTTTTTCTGCTTAAAAATATTCTAATTAATTCATAACTTTTTAAATACCCAAGAAACAAATAAGTGACTTTTCTGCTGTGAGCCAGATAAAGTCCTGAATTTGTGTGCTTTCAGTATCAGTCTCTTTCAGCCTTGACTTACATTTTTATTGGAGAATAGTAGCAACGTTGGACAGCTGAGATTAGGGGCTTCTAATCATTTCATCATGCTGTCTGGGTTTCTTCTAGACTGTTTCTTTTTGATTTAATATTAGACTTGAAAAGGGCAAAACTAAATGCAAACAAAATATAAAGTAACAACGGACCATAAAGGTCAAGTAAATGTGCAGATGATTTTCTAAAATCATGCAGATGAAGATTTCAAGAAATGTAAATCCTCAAAATGTAAAACCTGCTGTAGTTTACTTTAGTGTTCAATATGGTTAAGGTTGCTTCAATATATCCTAAACCCTTTCCTAGACTTTAGTGCCATCTAGTGGTCAACTAGACTCATAAAATTGTATGTTCAATACCTCAGTGTGAAACAGATACTCAACATCAACCAAGAATATAATAATTAATATGTCAATACTTAATGTCAAGAAGTGTCCAAAGATAAAATATACCTTTCATCCGGCAAAATATCTTCTCACTTTTGAAAGGTTTCTAATCATATGGAAAATAAAAGGCAAAACAACATTCATTAACACAATCTGAGCCTCAAATACTAAATCATAAAATAGACACCAATCAGGCATAACATTATGACCACCAGCCAAGTAATATGCTCACTCCCCCTTCGTTGCCACATTATTCCAGACTCACTGAGGTGCAGAGTCCACTAGGACCCTGAGGGTTGCTGTCATTTCTGAAAATGGGTTGTTACTAGCAGATCTTTTAAACAATTTGTTTAGATATTTTGAGATTAGTAAAGTTATTGGTAGTAGTTGACTAACCTTTAATAAAAAGATGTCAAAAGAGTTTGCTGAAAAATCAAATCAGTGGAATATATCATAGCAGATATTAATAGTCTAGAGACTTTTTGATTTGTCAGCTGACTTGCATGTTTTTCTATGTGGATTAACATTGCCTGAACCTATCAATTCAGTCACTGTATCAATTTGCCAGATCAGCTTTCTCCATCTTTCTTTCTTGTAACATATTCAATAATGGCTTTTTTTTTTTTTTGACAAATGGTTTTCTTTCTGCCTATTAGATTCCACTCAATAACATAAGAGACAATTTCACTCCATCTGTGCACGGTCATAATGTTATGCCTGATCAGTTTAGCACTTATTTATACAACTTATGATTTCAAACCATGTGTAAGTGAAGAAGGTGGAGCAAAAATAGATGCTAAAATGGACACTCAAACATGCCAAGAGGAGGCCTGCAGTGGAGGATGAGGATGGTAGAGAACGTGATAAAGACAAGCCCCAAACCTAGAATTCCTGCACTCTTAGATCCCATCCACCAACCTGCAAGAAGACCAGCATCAATATTGACAAAAGCATCAGAGAGGAGAGTCATGGCATCAAGGGATCCCCACTCACGTCAATATCTGGTATTTTGTTTTGCCTGATAGGATTGTCTGTGATCTGAATGAGATAAGAAAAGTGTTTAAAGAGAACTGGCGTAAACAACAATAAGTGTCTAAACACATTGACGTTTTTTAGAAGAACAAATTAAAAGTAATGATTTCAGTGGCAGTTTAATCCATTTTCAGAAGGAAGGAATCTGGCTTACCTTGAAACGTAAGAGAGATTTAAAAAACAGTCTGTCTTCTCTCAGTGTCCCACATTCCACAGCATAACCATCCACAGAGCAAACTGATTAATAAATGAATTAAGACTGTAGAATATTATTTTAAGATTATCATTTATTCTTCTGATTTATTTCTATTTTGGCAAGGTCTTAAGAAACTCCCAGATGAAAGGAAATTAGGCAGGAGGTCTATTTAAAAAAAAAAGCTATATATAATTAAAATACATCCATCCATTTTCTGTGCATCCCTGTCTCTAGTGGGGTCAGAAGGGTTGCTGGTGCCCATCTCCAGCGAGACATTTCAGGCGAGAGGCAGGGTACACCCTGGACAGGTCGCTAGTCTATTGCAGGGCAACACAGAGACAGACAGGACAAACAACCACACACACCTAGGAAGAATTTAGATAAACCAATTAACCTGACAGTCATGTTGTTGAACTGTGGGAGGAAAAACATGCAAACTCCATGCAGAAAGACCCTGAGCCAGGAATTGAACCCAGGACCTTCTTGCTGCAAGGCAACAGTGCTACCAACTGCGCCACAGTGCAGCCCCTACTAAAATACATGTTTTAGTTAGATATTGTATATATCTAACTAAAATCTATAATTTTTATATACTATTTATATATATATATTTACAACTAAAATTAATATATACCACTGAAATAGTTCTGCTCTTTTACTGGGTCTGCCTGACTTATTTAATGCAACTAATTTTGCATTATTATATCTTTTTCTTCTCAGTGAGCACAGATTCTTTAGCACTGAACAATTCTCAAGAGAAAATGGAGGGTAAATTGAAATCTTTATGTCCTTATTTAATCCTATAAAAAAATAAACTTAACTCTTATGGTTACACAACAGGGAGTGACAGTTCTCCAGAAAGCTACATTCCATAGTTTCCACAGTATTATGAAAGTAGAAGTTGTCATTTAATCTCTGTGAAACACAAATTTTAAGTAAATGCAAGACACAATTGGTGACAGATTCATTTTAGATTGGAATTTGGGGATTTTATTGGGACTAAACTACAAAGAGAAACTATAAAGAACAAGAAAACCAATTGAAAAATTATGCTTTTATTTATTTATTAAAATATCACCACCATATAAATGTTCTTGTAAAGCGTAATGTTGTGGTTCTACATCATACTTTGACTTCTTGTCTATACTGAGTAATAAATAAACCTGAGCCTTAAAGCAATAAAACATAATTGTGCTCTTCTTTTGGTTCATGAACTTCCATTAAAAACTATAAAACTATACACAAGAGATGGCTGTAATATGTATTTTTGCATAGATACTTTGTTTAAAGAAATAAAGTTAGATAATAATGGTTTAAGAAGCATACAAAATAACAGTTTTACAAGTTTTTGAGCAAGAGTGCAACAACAGTCTCTTCAGTATAATTCAGCAGGGAAAGTCCAATAATTGATTATCATAACAAAAGAAGTTAAACTGATGAGCCCACATTTATTTACAGCCCCCACACCCATAATCAAGTGCCAATGGAATGTGAACAGTCACATCAAAACAATGTGCATACAACCATCACAGACAGGATTACGAGTGCTACATATGCAATCTCACTTTGTAATTTAAGGCATGTCTGGTAACAGAGACAGCAAAAGCTTTAGGCACTTCAAACATGAATAGTACATATTCCAATGTGCTTTTAAAGCAGCATTAACTTTTCCTTACTTTTTCTGGTGAGAATAAACCTGAGATAATTTTCTTCCTCCATTTCATACCCAGGTCCTGTACTACAGCGCATGATAAGAAAACTATTTATACAGCGACTTCCTAAACGTTTTATTTATGATTGCATAACATCTTGTTGACTGATCAAATATGTGAACTGAACCCATGACGACTTACCACGATAATGAAACATACAAAACTCAAATAGTGTTCACTTCAGTACAACTAACCTTCAGCTGCATATTTTACACGTTACAGTAAGACACTGTCCTATTCAGCAATGTTTGGAAACCTCAAAAACTTACTTTTGCTATTGGCTCTACTCTTTTGTCTTTTGGCTTCAGCAAAGCATTAATAAATATATTTAAAACTATGATCAAATTCAACAGTTGTGTGCTATTTTGTGGTAGATTTACACCACCAAATGTAACCGTTTGAAAACCGGTTTAGATTTAAAGCAATATTTGAGTTTTTCAGTGCTGCAGAATAGTATAGGTAAAGTTTACTCAAGAGCCTACTCTAGTCAGTCTAACATAAACCAATCCTTCATCTCTAACCTCAAATGTAATGCTTAAATGTTTGACTACCTGACTATATTGTTAAATTATTGCTTAATGCTAGTGACATGTTTTATGGCCTCCATAATAAAATTGTGCAAGACACCTAAAACGAAATTCCTTTTCACCAGTAGTATAATTTCACACAAAAACATTTACCTTTAATTTATGTGTATTTATTCAGTGGGGATAAAAACCCTGTAAAAAATAGAGCACTTATTAACACTGTGAAGTAAAAATTGTGTTATTTCTTTTAACTATTCCTTTTAACTCTTTACTCATTTAACCACATTAGTATTGGTCAGTCTGTTAGAGTATGTAGGCCAGAGAGTCTCTGCAGAACCAGTTAGATAGGTTTTCTGTTGACCTCTCCTTGCCTCACCACACGTACCAAAGCAAGGCGCCAGAGTTTGTTAACAGATAACAATAGATAGTTTAGGTAAATATAGTGAGATGGAATAAGCCCTAAGTTCTAACAAGTTTCTCCACTGAATGTCACAAGGTCAGAGTACTTGTACTCAGCAAGTACAAGGTCTGACAATGTTTTTGGTATGCAAAATTGTTCCATTAGCAAACCTGATTTTTGGAAACTCCCATATTTTGAACAAGATGTTTATCATCTAAACAATTAACTGACCCTTCAGTGAGGACGAGGTTGCACCCTGTCCACCATGTAGTTACATGACTGTGCATTAAACCTCTTCAACTGGAACTGGCTCTGATCCAGGGAGTGACCATGTGGTGTGGAGAGTTCTATATATTGTGAGGGCTTGCAGCTCCAAGTCAGAACTCATTGCAGGTACAGCTGCTGTGCTGTGGCTGCTGTGTTTTCTCCATTTGCAATAAAAGATTTTGCTCTTTGCCATTTGCCAGAGTCTCAGCCTGATCTGTTACCACACAGTTGATTTTTTTTGTCCATAACATCTAACTTCCTACATTTATTTTTAGATGACTTCCCATGTAGTTAGTGCATTACTGAGGTTTTGAGATAATGAGGCCAAGCATACAGTATTTCTGATCAGGAATGCTTTGAAGCATTTGCCATAGTAGACAAATACAAAAGCGCAATGATGTGATGAGTAGGACAGGTGTTCTCAGATATGAATTATGGCTTAATAACATGGAAAGGATATGTGATGAAACCATAGCCTAACTCTAAAAATAAAACAAGAATTGCTACAAAAACAACAAAGAATTTGTATTAAGGATTGGCTTCTGAAATCAAACTAAACTTTGATTTAAAATAGGTAGAATATAAAGTTGAATAGATTTTTATGATAGACTTAGCAAAATAAAAATACATAAATATAAATTTTAGACCTCTCCCAACTGATGAAGGGAGATCTCAACAATTCATTTGAGTGTATTTGCTTACGAAATAGAAAAATAAGATTATATTGTAACATCATAACTAAGGATTCTAGTAACTCTTCTCTAAGTTTAATTTGACCCCCTGAAGGTAAAATAAATAATTCTGCTCTACACCTGTAACACCAATCTTCATCAGCAGCAGCAGAATTATAAGGCATGTTGGTGACAAAGAGCTACTGTTAAGCTGTGTGCTGATTGTATATCAGCACACAGCTTATACATGCAAACACAGACCTTTGGATGGATTATTGCATCTTCAGGATTTGTTATCACAATCTCCATTAGGCACATTTAGGTTTCGGATGTAGCTGACAGCATCCGCGATGGTGTAGAATATCATGTTGTTTTTTCCTACCTCACCATCTTTTTTTCTGTCATAGTAACCGCCTCTTTCCAGAGAATCCAGTACTGAAGTATTACACTGGGCCAAGACCACTTCAACCGCAAGTTCTCTGTAATCTTTGCGGACCTCTTTCAGAGCGTTCACTCCTGCCGTGTCCAAAAACAAGATGCCGCTGCAGTCGATTACCAAGCTGCGTACGCTTCTGGAAGATTTTTCATCCAGCATCAATATTACGGATGAAGAAGCCTCACTCTCCTTGTTTTGTTTATCTTCAGACATCCCCTTTGGTATCTCTTCAGTGTCTTCCTGATTTTTGTTTTTTTCAAATTTCAAACGCTGAGCCTTCTCCTTCACAGGATTAAGATTTGCACATTTGTATAGAGATTTTTTGAACAAGCTCTGGTTGGCATAGTAAATTGGTGCACCGTATCTGAATACAGCCACTCCAAAATGTGTCTGAAGGCCATGGTAGGATGAAACGTTCTCATAGTGCTCCCTGGAGGCAGCGCGGCCCAGCTCCAGGACCTGGGCTTGCTGGGTCCGGCCGAGGACGAAGAAGGCCGACACCAAAACACCAACCAGGAGGCCGAACTCTGTGTTGACCAGAGCTGATGTTGCCATGGTGATCAGCCAGATCGAGGCATCGATTTTGTTGACGCGCCACATCCGGGGAACATCCCTGAACTTTCTTAAAGCACCACGTAGGTTCACCACGATGATAACTGCTAGAACACATCTGTATAATGCAGAAGAGAGAAAAATGTCATGTTAAACAGTTTTCATAGGACAGAATTTGGCTCATCTGCTACTAGATAAAAATTGCAGTTGCTAGTGGAACTAAGCGGAATATCTCTCCTTAGCAGTTCACCTCAGTGTGCATTAACCAGGGTTGCCAACTTTCAAGGGGAGTTTGGAGTGCAAAGTGAGCCAGGTGGAGAAAGAGAAAAGGGGTGAAACATGTGCCAATTTCAAAAGATTGGGCAACTACATAAAAACACATGTAGGGTGTCAAACTGCAGTCCAGTTTCAAGCAAACTCAGGATTCACTGATTCGTATCCCCATTTTAGGGGCAAGTTTTGCCATTTCATCCCTTCACCATTTCATTTTATAGCAGTTGTAGAAAAGCTAATTGCTTAAAAAGATGGTTGTTTAAAAATTGGAAAATTATGTGTCTGCATGCCACATATTTCTGATTTCTATTTACAAAAAAATGTGTTCGTTAATCATAAAAGCACATTAAAATACAGCGAAGGTTGTAACATGACAAAATGTGAAAACCTTCAATGGGTATGTGTGCAAACTAATGCAGAGCTACTCCTTATTGAGAGTTAATTTGTATTCATTGATGGTTTGCTTATACTTTCCTTTATTTTACTGCCTGTTTATTGTTGTAAATGAATGGCTATGTGGGCATGTTAAAACATCTGTATCCGGGGTTTGTACTGGGCAGAGCTCCTGCTGACTGAGAAGCAGGCGAGTCAACATAGGATCGGAACTATAACCAGAGGTTATCCGTATTTGTCAAAATGTACCTTTGAAACCTCTTTTTAAAATGTAAACACAAGCAAATCCTATTGTAAACCTCCTGTTTCCTGAAACACTGGGAACGTTTGAAAATGACTATGTCACGTTAAGGTTTTATACTCTGCACCTGTAGTGTGTGTATTTTTTTTGAAACATGTTTTTAGGAAAATCTAAAAATGTGATTAAATGCAATTAAAGCATTTTCACTCTATGGGGAGAATACAAAAAAATAGAAGAGTTTTTAACTTTTCCTACGGTGCAATGTTGCTCAACAAACATTTTCCAGACAAAGAGATGCTTAATGTTACCTTGATTGCAAGGATCATAATTTTTAGGTGAAATATGATATCCATATGTAAAAACAATAAATCACATTAACTAGAAATGTTTAATGTATTTAGAAATGCTGACATACTTACTTTTGAAGGGAGTAAAAGAGTGGAGCAATAACCAGGAGAACCAATAGCAGAATAACAGCCGTGACCAGGCCCGACACCTGCGTTTGACACCCTGTCGATTCCTTGACAAGGGTTTTCGTCAAAGCAGCACTGGTCGTGAAGCAGTGGAAGAAAGAAGGCAGGATGTTGCAGAAGCCAATGGCATACATTTCCTGGTTGGCATCCACCGTGTAGCCGTGCTTCTTGGCAAACATCTCGGATAAGGAGACGGTGATGGCGAATCCCACGATAGCGATGGAAAAGGCGTCCACAGCCACATTGGGGATGAGCGACCATGCAGGCAGCTGAGGAGGGAGGAAGCCTGTAGGGATGTCTCCAGCCACTCCAGAGCCATATTCACTGTTGAAGTGACCGAAGTGAGAGGCAAGGGTTGCGATTATAACCACAAACAGCTCAAATGGTATCGGAGCCTGGGAAAGAGAAAAAGGAGTAAAATAAATCTGGTTTTATATATATATATATGATCAAATTAAAAAGTTCACATTTAGAGCCGTGTAGCTTTGTTCATATGTTTTGAACCTGGAATCATGCTTGCTACAAGTCATTTTCAAACACGTTTATGTTTAGGAACATCTTGATTCCCTAAACTTGTTTCTCAGCATATGTATGCTAAGCATGAACCAAAATATTGAGGGCATAATGAAAAAAAAAGGTCATAGTCAATGAAGCAATAACTTGGGCAGAAATTGCACCAAATCAATTAAGAACTTTCAGTGAGTTAAACGTTGTAGAAGTCAACTGAAATGGATCAGGTCAGTACAAAAATGTAGTTTCCAAAGCACTGAGCATTTAGATCAGTCTGTATAGTTTAATTCTCAGTGCCAAGATCATATTTAGTGTCTATAATAGCTATCCATCAGGGTAATAGTAGTAGCATTCAGCAGATACAGGAAGCATGGGGAACAGAGGGTTGTCCAGAGAGGTTCCTGTTGTAATTGCAAATATTTTAAGCTGTAGCTAAACTAGGACTTTTAACTGTGCAAAGTTAATCACTTAATGTTGCAGCACATCTGAGATAAACTAACATCACAGGAACACAACCAGCCAACTAAAGCTCCTAACTGATAGCTCATAGCACAAACACACCAAAATAGACAACCTAGAGTTTCTACAATTCAACCGTCACATAAACACATTTATCATCACAGATCAAGTCATAATCTGTGAATTGAAGAATCAAGAAGAAGAAAAAACTGAAGACAAGACTTCAAACTTAATGCAAACCAATTGAATTTGTATAGGAAAGTTGCTAACAAATGACGGACTGATAATAAGCAGTATATTAAAGAACTTTTTAGACAATACATATATTTTTACATTTCTGTCATCTTGAAAAGGGAAAAATAATTATCCATCATGATTTCATATCATTGTGATGACTTTTTCAGTGTCCCTGAATGCCCTTTACCAGCAACATTAACATTTCTAATTATTTAAAGAAATGGTGAGAAAATCATTTTTATTTTACTGTTGTTTATTTATAGGTTCGCTGTGCCTTGTATCTTAAAGGTCATGACTGCTTGTCACTTATCCATATGCACCACCAAGTGGCAATCCCAGTGCATAAGGTATAACATTATTTATACGGTGCCTGATAGACACAATACTGTCTGATTATCCATTTGGATGACTTTCATGCTTTCCTGAATGCACAATTGTAGGTTTAACATTCTTTGGAATTTTTTTGTGACATTTTTTCAAGCAGTTTGTGATTCTTTATAATACCTTTTGAGATTAGCATGCACCTGAAACATGCAGTATATCAATAAGCACATCAATTAGGTTAGCATGAGTAAGAAAATAGCAGAAGAGAGTAGCTTGTGTACCATAACCCAGACAGGATCACAACTTTTACATTACTATAGAGAAAAGAGTGTGGATTGCTCTCAGTGATTAAACAGTCTAAGACATGCAAATAAAAATACAAATCTAACTCTTAGTATTTTTACCTTTAGCTTGGATTTAAAGCGATCATTCAGTTCCTTTGCTGGAATCAGTACAGCCAGGCAAACCAGGCTTGTGATTAGATCACAGATATTGGTTTTTGTCATATTGGTGAACAGACTATACCAGGTCTTGAATAGAGTGAACCAGCCCTTTGGCCGGGGGATCTTCAGCCCCAGAAGGTACTTGATCTGGGACGTGAGGATGGTCAGGGAGGCCCCTGTTGCAAAGCCACTGAGGAGAGAGTCCGACAGGTAGATGGAGACAAAGCCTACCTGCAAAAGGCCCATCAGAACCTGAGAGAAAGAGATTAAAAAGCAGGAAAGTTAAAAAGTAAAGCAGTGACTGATGTTTGACTTTAATAAAACATTTGAAAATGTAAGGATTTACTAAAAACTATACAGTAAAATATGCCTAATTTCACATTAAGAACTACCTTTATTTACTTGGACAACTGTGAGATATTAATTTTACCTGGTAAATGCCAGCAGTGAAGGTGACTGTTGCTCCCACTGTGATTGCATAGCAGCTCCTATCACACTCTACATTAATGCTGTTCCCCTGGCCAGCCAACAAGGCATCACTGTTGTTACTGCCAAAGCTGCTTTCCGGGAGGTATCCTGCAAGAGTCAACTCTCTGTCCACAACCTGACCCACAAGCAGGCAGAGCACTCCAAATATCCCCACTGAGATGTGTCTGGAGGAACCCAGGATGGCATAAATGATAGATGAGAAGAAGGAAGTGTATAAACCATATATAGGAGCTTGACTAGCCAGTAAGGAGTAGGCAATGGACTGAGGAACCAGCAGGATTCCCACTATAAGTCCTGACATAATATCACCCAGAATCCAGTCCTTTAGCTTGTAGCGGGGCAGCCACTGCAGAATTGGGATAAAGCTCAGTATTTTGGATTTCGCCTTCTCCGGGGAGCATGAGCAGTGCTTCTTCACCCGATCTGACACAACAGTATGCCATTTCTTCTCAGGTTCCTTCTCAGCTCTTTCCAGGATCAGTGGCTGCTGTGGGTCAGCCTCCACAGCTGTGCAACAGTCGCCCCCATCTAGCATGTTGAGCTTTAGTTCCTGCAGTGAGAATGTTCAGTGATCAAACAAACATTAAAACCAATCAAATATTATGACCACCTGCCTAATACTGTGTTTTGGTCGCCCTTTG
>CAEGAG010212728.1:0-56942 GCA_903067065.1 Brachyrhaphis terrabensis
TTCTGGAGACTTTTCTCCAGAGTAATCTGATTTGACAATCGAGAGACAAGACAGGAAACAGACAAACTAGCAGCTATATCTCTGTATTTTGTTTGTGCAGCCAGAGGCCACTTCCGTATTTCTTTTCTTGACTTTTATAGATTGTATTTTCTTTTTTGTGCATTTCTCCCGTTATTTTAGGGATTGCCACATTTCATCAGTAGTTACCTACTGTTGGATACACATATGTTCTGATTTTTGAACAAAAGTAAGAAGCAAGACAGTGTTGTTTAATCTGTCTCAACTGAAAATAAAATATACTGCACATTAAGAACCCCAGTTATTGTGTCCTGTGAGGCTAAGTATTTCCCGGGCTACACAAGCTCAAGATTTCTCATTAGCATCGATCTGTGATAACCGCCGCCGTAATGATTCCAAAATCAGCCTTTCGCAAGAAATCCTGCTCCTGTAATCACCGTGCACAGCTAATGTCGAACACGCCAAAGCGCTCTGATAATTATCTTATCCAGCCCAGATTTCTTGATGCCAGATGCAGAGCGGGCACTCCACTGAAGGCTTTCCACATCACGCTCATTATATTACGTATTGTCCCGGCTCATTTGAAAGTATGATTATCCTCTTTGCCCCTGTGTTGTGGGGAACCATACAAATTATCTTATCAGTGTCATCTGATTATCGGTGACAGTGGCTGTGATGTAACCTGCTCACCCGTGTCATGAATTATTCATGTGGATTTATCAGTTTTTAGGTGCAGAAACCTTGGGGTTTTAGATATTCAGATGCGCTGTCAGAAGGGAAAGGGGATGGGAGGGTAAACTGACGAAGGGTAGCGCTTTGCAACATCTGGAGTTCTGTTCAAGGATTTTGCCACAAATAGGCTTAACATATTTCACACTGGTATATGATCAGGTGATGTGTGTTAGATTGGATTTCTTCAACAGAAAACAGTGAAGGGTGCTTGTGTAATTACGGAGCCCACACACGGCGAGGCCGTTCCTGTGTTGATACTTGACCGTAGAGAGAGAGAGAGAGCGCCAACCAATGAGCATCCCGCTGAGAGTTTGAACCGGCCACTTTAACTTTGACAAACACGCTTTGGTCCTGAAAAAGCTCTTCACCTATTCCTTCTTTTCCAGCGCTTCACTTTGTTAAAGCGGCTCGTCTGCTGCAGAACCACCGCCACTGCCGTCCGCGGCTGAAGGATTCGTCTCTTTACGGCTTTCGGCCCACATTTGCATAATCGTATGCATCCCATGCAGCGTGGGTACACAGAACCAGCACAGATGATCACATCTTATCTCTAAACTGGGCCTCCAGGATAAGAAAAAAGACATGCCGATGTGAAGTAATCTTACTTCCTGCTGACCACGTCGAATTACTGAGGATGTTCGAGAGGGCTAGGCAATGCTTCATCATCTTCAGGCCGAATGTGTGACTCTAACTGAAGTGTTTTGTTTGTCGTTTTGTTTTTTTCCAATTAGTCTTTCAATGAAAATCATTGTATGCAGAAAAGCTTTTTACACTGATTCTGATGGATTTTATGGAGACACAGAAAAGTAGAGATAACCTTGCAACCAGTGGCGCCCCCAGAAAATGTTCCGGGTGGCCAGACCCCACTGATCTGGGGTTTTATTATTTTATTTTGTATTTAGTTTTACATATGTGTCTTTAAAGAAGAAGATGACTCTGTATACCTTTCTATGACATGAACATGACTGTCTAGGGGGGGCAGTGGGGCATTTTGCTATACTGTTTTGACTATTTCCTGAAAAAAAAAAAAAAACTGAGATAAATATGTGTGTGCCTGTGGTAAATTATCAAACGTGAGAAAAGACTGAGTAATAAATTTGCGTTTCCACTGAACACATGGAGCATAGTGTTGTACAGCCTGATAACACCTGTAGTTCACCTCGTATAAGATGTACTCTAAAAATAATAGTCTTCTCTTGTCCGTGATGTGTCCACTAGAAGGCGCATTGATACAGTCCAGCAAGTTCAATTCATATAATTCAGTTTCTTACTGAATTATAATTTCTTAGCTAAATTACGACAATTATTTTTCACAAAGGGAATTATAACATTGTGTGAGTTATATTTGGATTAATATCATAAATAAGTATGTTATGTTTTGTAGACTTAAGCATTGATCCAGAACTAACCAACCAGTGTTGGCATCACATGGTTAAAGCTGTTGCCTTATGTATTTATTTATTTATTGCAAAACATAGATGAGTTTGGAAGAAAATATATTTAATACACAAAATAGCAATTTTTTGTTGACATTATTGCATCTTGTTACAATAATGTTGTGTATTGAAGCAGATACTTTCCATTATCGGGGGAGGTGGGCGGTTTTATGATTTATTTATTTATTTATATTTTTTACCAAGACACAGTTGGCACTTTTGTTTGTTCATATGATGATTTACTATCATATTGCCTTTTTATTTTCATCTTCAAACTTAAGTTGATATGTCCCCAGTTAAAAGTTTACATCCACTTTTATTCTAGATCATCAATTCTTTGGTTTTTCCAGACGACATCCAAAACCATTTCCCTAAAACTTTTTCGCCCCTTTGTTCTAATGAACACTTTGAGTTACACAAATACATTTGCCTGGTATTGCGTTTTTAGCCTCCCTCTGTTATGAAGATGGTTAAATGATTTTCAGATTACTCACAGGATTTGCCTAACTTGGTCAGTGTTGTCTGATTTATTATTTTTTTTCCTTTATTTGCCAAAATTACAAATTACACAGCACCGGCCCACATTTGTATGGAAAATGCATTTGTGTGCACCATTGTGAGTATGTGGGTTGAGGCCACGGAAAAACGTCCCAAATCCCCTCTGCCAATAACAAACGGCTTCCAGTGGAGGCAATGTGATGGTTTGGCGAGGCATCTCCCTCACTGGAAAAATAAATCCTCATTCCACAGTCAATGGTGAGCCCATTTCTCCACTCTAGAGACCAAACTCAGCCCCCACCACAACCCCAGGACCAGAGTTTATCAGTGACTACCGCCAGTATTTGCCAGGGGAAAGAATGGAAAAGCCTCCCTACAGTCCTGACCTCAACCCAGTGGTTCTGTGCAGGAGGTGCCAGACTTTTTTTGCGTGTACAGTTCTCCCATACACTACTGAGATCCATCAATCCAATGTCCTTGTAGAGAAAGCCTAGGTGCCTAGGAGGTCACCAGGCCAGTGCAGGGCAATACAGAACCAGTGATACAAACTCAGGGGAATTTGGAAAGATCAGTTAACCAAACGTTTATGGAGTTTGGGAGAAAACTCTTGATTTTTCATCACAGAAAATAAAATCTCACTATTATTTAAATATAATGAGATGTTTATCTGTATTTTACCTGTATTGTGTTTCCATGACACAATATTGTCGTCTAAACGTGGCTGCCATCATTTATTCATTCTGTGGATTTTCAAAGTCTCCTTTATCCAGTGAGGATCTGCCAGGTGCCTTTTATCTCACGGAAGCTGGTTCTGGCAAAATAAAAAAATAAAAAACGAGGTTCACTGGCAAGAACCCAAGCTGAGCTTTATGGGTGAAGTCACTTCACAAAGGCTGCCCTGCCCTTTTATTGGGAGGGATTTAATAAAACAGCCAGCTTTTGACAATTCAATTGAAAATTCCATTCTGGGTCGGCCTTGCGTCTAACTGCAGTGACCCTGTCAAAGGGGTTGCTGGGTAAAGGAGAGGCAGGAAGAAGAGGCAGGTCTTTAAGAGAGCGTCAGATGACTGGCAGGTGAAAAATACATGATAAAAAGCAATAAAAAAAACCAAGTTTGCAGTCAGTGGTGAGAAGTGCGTCCCAGCTGCACATGCCTGCAGTTAAGAGCAACAGTGTCATATGTTCGCCCCGCGTTTCCGATAGCGACAGAAGTTTCTCGGTGTGTGTTTCTCGGCGAGGCCGCCTGTTCCCCCGGTGGAAACCAACGCGTGTCAGATTTTGCCCTTTCGCCACGTCTGTCTCCGTTCCTCTGATGGTATTTCCGTCCGCGGCCAGTTTTCAATAGCTGTGGACGCTTTTGCCCTTGCGCTCGGGTGCCAAGCTCGCCAGCATGTGACATTCAGGGAGGCTTGTGGAAAAGGACAGCGGTCTACGCCGCGGTCTCCATTCTGAAAACCAATCTGAGACATGAAGCGTTGGCATAATCCTCATAAAGCTCCCATGTTATTCGCAGAATGGTAACCAAGTGAGCCTTAAGCTTTGGCAAACAGTGAACTGAAAACAGGCATTTGTAGCAAATGCCATATTTAATTCAGGCACTGTTAGGTCAGCTGTTCCGTAGAGGTGATTTTACTCGATGACTTGTTCGGATAATCTTGTTTTTTGCGAAAGAATCCATCATTACTTTACGTCAAACATGAAGAGCAGGCTACCTGCCGTGTGGCCAGATTCATAAACCTAATGCTCGACCGCACCAGGTCTCCTGTTCCCGTCCTGTCGATTCTGTGAAGCTTTGGTACATTACACTCAACCTACGACACGAAGTGTACCTTACATTTCTAGCACATTTGTAAAGTAGAAGGAGAATAAGACGTGGTCTTTTGAAAATAAAAGTCTGTGGTATGTGTTTTAAGTCCAGCCCTCCTGACGGACTCTGCATAGTCAGGCCAAATTGCCCAAACCGTTCTCATTGAGGTAGTTATGTGACAAAAATCATGCCATTTTGTTCTCAGCCTAATGTCGTCCACGCGCCCCACTTTTCACCCCCTTTTGGATGTGAAATGACTATATGAGGTTTGTGAATTTTGTGGGCGTATATACTGAAAACAGCCCGGACTACTCAACTTCCAGAAGCCGGTTTTTCAATCAGAGATCGGCATGGATTGTTTTGAGGAGCAATTGTCCGAGGCTATGAGGAAGTATGTGCTGTTGGACCAAAACCCTGAACTCCTTCTGCTCTGTTCTGGTCCGACGCAGTGGGAGAACATCCCATCAAAAATCATTATAGTAATTTCTAAGTCATTATAATATCAAAAACACACAATTTCACTATGAATGATTTGTTTTTACAATAATATATATTTGATAGTGTGTGTAGAAATTATTATTTTATGGATAAAAAGGAAAAAAAAAAGAAATTGCTCTTTAAGGCCCCTGGTGGTCACGGTAGGTGCAGTGCAGAGCGTATCAAGATGTCCAAAGCTCCGGTCAGAAGTCAAGTAAGCAAAACAATGTCTCAAAAAAGAACTTATCCTTCAGGGAGGGAGAAAAGAAAGAAAGAATAGAAAAAAGCCAAGATAAAGGTTTGTTTTAATGTGCCTTTTAATGTAAAAGATTTATAAAGCAGCTAATAGAAAATGAGCTTGAACGGTCCAGTTCAACAGCCAAACATTTATGCTAGCGTCTTTGTGTTTGTGTGAAACTGAGTTTAAACTTTAAATGAGTTGATTCTCATGGTTGGCTCTGTGTATTTCTGAGGTATTTTGGCTTCAAAATGGCGTATTTGATAAGGTTTGATAACAATAATTGAAACTTCTCAATGTTTGATATTGTCTAGCAAAATGTTTTTACGTCAGGCTACATAGCTGCTACATCGATGAGCTGCTCTATGATGTAGTTGGGAATATGTTGTTTTCTGCTGAGCAAAATCATTTTGTGACTAAAACAAACAATATTTTTATATCAGCTTGTAAGTTACGTGAAAAATAACTTCTAAGTTATGTTAAAATCATTTGAAGGCACAGAATCAGTCCAGTACCAGTCCACATTCTCAAGGGAGAAATTTTTAGCTATTGTAGTAATGCTTGGAAATGTGTTTAATCAAAGAATGTCATAAATATGTGTGTAGAGCTGCACCGATTGCAGTTTTCTGGCCGATCCCTGTTTACCGATTTTTAAAAAGCCTGACCTGCCGATTTTGATTTTGGCTGATATTATTTTTTTTTGTCTGAAATGTCGCTAATTATTGCAAGAAAGTCACTGAGTTGGCAACAGTGGGGTGAATATTGTAAACTGTAAACGTTCAGACCTGAGCTAGTGGGCCGGCCTGTCAGTCAAACCTCTCACTGCAGAGCAGAAGAGGACAGACGCTGATTTTTAAACCTTTGCTGACGAAGATAAGATTTGGGGATAAGACGGGCTTCACATGTAAGTATCAGCAGATCACGATCCCCCAAAATTAAGGAAATCGGCGCCCAGAAGCCAAATGTTCGATAAATTGGTTGGCAAACTTATTGCACCAGAGATGCAATTAGTTTATAGCAGGTTTGTGAATGATCTAATGATCGGACTGCTGATTGCAGCCAGTCCACGTTGTTAGCAGAACTAGAGGGCCCCAAAACCAAATTTCACTTAGGGCCCCATGAAGGCTTGGGCAGGTCCTGTGTGAACCTCATATATTTTACCGTTGACCATAGTCGATCCTCTCTGATCATGATTGCTATGCTGCCGTAAACCACATATATGACAAAACACTAAGACATTCACAGGAATTTGGCGAGTTGCGTCTTCTAAACTGTTAACCCCAACCCTTGTGCTCAGAGCTCAGGGTCCTACATCTTTTGGATACTGGACACTCCAGTACAGCAGAATTAAATGTTTTCAAGGCCTCTACTGGATCCCATCAGGTGATAAAGGAGTTTTGTTGTAACCCATTTTTTGGGTCAGGTGTGTGGTCGCAGAGAAATGCCGTAACAGCCGTTCTGTTGGAGACCATTGCTCTGCCTGGCTTGTGGCAAACTGAAAATAAGGCTTCTTATGCTTCTCTCCACAGTGGCTTTCTTTTTGTCAATCTTCCATAGAGGGCAGATTTATGAAATGGAGGACCCACACTTGTCTTGTTGACACCTTCTCTTGACGGCTTCCCTGATTAATGTTCTACGTTACAACGTGTCAGTTCAGATGGACGGCCATGTCTTGGTAGGTTTGCAGTTCTTCCAAGCTCTCAACCTCTATGATTTGATTGGACACTGCTTCATAATGTGCTCCAAGCTTGGGAAATCATTTACATTTTCCGACAGCTTTATTGTTGCGTTGTTTCTCAAACACTCTAAACCTTTGAATCCTTCGCAGAACCACTAGATTTAGACTGAGGTCTTCAGATCCAGGTAGACTATTGCTACTACTTATGTGGCATCTCATTGCAAATGGCTGCAACAAAGTAAAGAAGTCCCTCACCTATTGGATTACAAATTTTTGAGCAATCAAATTTAAAGATTTCTTTGGATGTAAACAGGTTCCAATAGATCGTCTGTCTTATAAGAGAAACCTAACAAGAACAGAAAAAGGTAACTAAACATTCATTTGGTCTATTTCAGCACGTTTTTCTTTGACAGTTTATTTCACTTAAAGTTTCACAGAAAAACAAAATTCTCATCACACCTAGCAACAGACTTAAAGTACTAGAAATAGCTCCAGCTAATGCTTAATGTCTTGTGACGTTTACAGAGATATCCTGTAGATTACCTTTTCGCCGAATAAACACTTCATGCCTGAATTTCAGATTCTGTTATTGCTTGAGTGTTTATTTTATTCAGGCAAACCCTAGGCCATCTCAAATCCATTAGGAACTGTTTGGAGCTCAGTTGGGCCCTTCAGTGTGACAGCTTCTCCAGCCCAAGGTGTCCTGATGCTCAGGAGGTTCTAATGAGTTCATTGTCTTAAAATTACAAAGCGGTTTGTAATTTGTGAAATCTCCATTTAAGTGATCAAAATATTTTGGACTCTTTATGTTCTTTCAAACATCAGAATCAACTTTATTCAAGTTTCCCCACATGAACAAGGAATCAGACTTTGGTTCCACTTTCCTCTCAGTAGAGACATTTAGAATATGAATATTTTTTTTTAAAAAGTAACAAATAATTCCTAGTTTCTCATGGATCTTGTGAACCCAATAACAAACATCGTCTCATGAGGCAGATGTATCGTCATCGCCACTAAACACGACTTTCAACTTTAAAACTATAAATCAATACCTTATCAATGCATTATCCCCAAAACTTTACAGTGATGGGGAAACTACATACAAATCTAGCAAATGGTTTATGTACATTTACTCTCTGGTTGGAATATTTTAATGGAAATACCTTTTATATAAGAGAAATATCAAATCAACATAGAATGTGTTTATTGTTGCTGATTATGAATAAAGCGATTATGTGGATTTATATTACAATTAGTAGGTAAAAAAATATCTTACACTATTTTTAAATGGGTGTCTGTAATCAGTTATTACAAACACCTTTGTTACAGATTACAGACACATTCAGTCCTAGGATTTAGAACCTAAATCAGTTCTATAACTTACATTACTTTATTTAAACGATAAGTTTTACACTATCCAGTTTTTTTTATTTAGAATGTTTGCTGATGGTGAGTTTTAAAACAGCCTTAAAATATAAAATTATAAAAGCTTACACTGTTATATACATGGATACACAACATCTGCATATGTAATGTATATGAGTATCTTAGCTCATGTCTATTTACTCAATTTTGCAGCAAAAGAGCTTTTTTTAATTGGAAATGCTACTTATTTTGTCAACATATAGTTTGATTAATTAACTACAAACCCTGCAGTTAACTTGACTAAAAGTTTAAACTGCTAATTTCTCTCCTACTATAAAGAGTTCAGTCCTGACCACGGTTAGCATCTTCACGTGAAACAATTTCCATCTGGTCTTAATATCAAAAGTCTGAACATCTAAACCGCATGATTAAAATAAACAAACAAAATAGAAAAATTCAAAAAGGTCAAAAAGACGACGCACAATCGTTCGTCAGCCCACAGACCTCCAAACCGTCTGCGTCTCTGTGTTACAAGTGGCACAGTAAAGCAGACTAATGATGGCCGCGCCGACGCTCGGTCGGCACACACGTCAACAGAAAGCCTCAGTCAGACACAAACTGTTTGTTGCCATAACCCGGGGCCTGTGATGGTGCAAAAGAGCTGATGGTGAAGCTTCCAGAGTGTTCTGCAGGGAGGGAGGTGGAGGAGGCAGAGGGGGGGTTAGATGAATATGCCTTCCGCTATTGTTGCCATGTTATGACCAGTCTAATGAGATCTGTGGAGAGTTGGGCTTCTCATTTCGTTGTATCACCCATACACTCTCCTGCACTGGGAATCTACTGCGGGATTGTCCTCAGACACATCCACTCAGACGGATGGATGCATTTGCTGATGTTTCAGACAACAGAGCATCATTCAGTAGGTTTTTTTTTTTTCTTTTTTTTTTTTATGGCCTACATATAAACACACCGGAGCTCTGTGATAACAGCCTCTTTTTTATTCCCATATGAAGCAGAGGAGTGCTTTTAAAATGGCTTCTTCTTTTTGTTTTCCTGAGCTCCAGGAATATAAATTCTTTTGTTTCTCCCTCCTTGTGAGACACAAGGTGTTTTACCTCCCTAATTGTTCTTGGGTGGGTTTGTTTACTTCATTTTCTTGATTTCTCATCAAAGGAATGTAAAAATAATCCTGATCTCTCACCCCAGGAAAGCAGCTTCTCTCTCTCTCTCTCTCCTCTCCTCCACACAGGCAGGTGTACCCTTGTAACACAATGCTTTCGCACTTCACAATCGGTTGGCTGTCTGCGCCGAGCCGAGGTCACATCCTCAACCCTGCCTGCAAATTTGCGAGCCGTTTTCACTCCGGCCGTGCCAGACCATCTGCTCGGCATTTGTGGACGTCGGAACGAGAAGTCGCACGTCGGCTAAACTCTCGCCGCATCCAGCAGCATCCAGCCGCTGCAGCTCTTCGGCTTCATGGGGTAAAAACGAAGCAGAGAGCCTTTTCTGATTCTCCTAAAACAAGCACAATGTTTTTTGTTTATTTATTTATTTTTTTGTCTAAAGTGAAATTATGGCTTTTATTTTTATTCTTTTTTACTTCCAGCGTTTCTTGTGTTCTTGTATTGTCTCTCAAGGCACAAAAAAAAGCTAAATTAAATATTTCCCTTTTTGTTTTTCTGACTGTTGTTTTTTGTGCCTTAAAAAGCTGTCATTTAAACAGCATTATGACCATCAGTGGTGGCTTAGGATGCTTTTGTTTTTCACGTCCAGAAATATTTTCAATCAGCCAAATATGTCTTCCTTGTAAGAGAGGGGGAAAAATATCAAGATAAAGTACTTGGAAAGTTAAGATGGCATTTTTCTATATCGTCATTCAAACATTTATAATCATATAAATAATGAAAAAACTCTGAAACCATTTGGCATATTTGGTAGAATTGCTGGTATTCTTTTACACTTTGATAACTTCTCCTGATTTTATCAGCGTTAAGGGCGATAATTCAAGAAAGTGTTTGAAAATGTTATTTATGCCTTAAATATCAATTAGCAGACCTAAATAACCACAGGGAAGTCGCTCTTAGTGTGTTTTAATATAGTGATTAGAATGTATTCATCTTTGTTCAGAAGAATGAGGAACTGAGAGGCTGAACATTTAACGTGTTTGCTGACTTCACACCTGTTCGTTCAATAAAGTTAAAATACTTACAGAAATATTTTAAATAAATACCATCCCAAAATCATTCCATGCAACTTTTAAACTTCAACAATAGTTCTTTTGCTATGAGAGTGCTGTTATAAAATTCCTGTTTTTTAATGGTGCATCAGTGTGAGACAGAAACGAGGGGAGAGTTAAATATCTGCACCTCTGAGTGGAACTGACAGCTTTCCAGGAGACCCAGAACATTCTGGACGTCACGTGATCCAACCTGCTGACGGGAAGGTTAAGCAAAAGTGCTAATTACACACAGCATTATAACTTTATGCCATTCTGATCCTCGGAGAGTAAAACCCTGCAACTCCAACAAACTAATATTAGCTGGTTAATTAGCTGAGCTTTTGGCTCGCTTGGCCAGCACTGTGCTGTTTTAATGCATCTTCTGCTCTGGCCTCTCCTTCGCCAGCTGCACTTTGTGAAACGCAATAGCCTGATAACAGGGACGGGCGCTGCGATTCTCCAACTTCCTCTCCACAGATTCCCAAACTGCTGACTTTGTCTTCTGAGCAACAGAAAAGTGTAGGAGCGACTGGTAGGGCGCCAAACGCAGAGCAGGTCTGCTCAAAGGAGCTCCGCTCACGCTCAAAACGTTTCCTGGCTTCTTCTAAAAGGTGTAAGGTGTTTCTTTTTTGTGGACACACACCAGAGGGCATCACAGTTAGTGGGTCATGATAGTCATGAGACTGATAAACAACCACAGTCTTCAGTCTTGTTGCAAAGCTGACTGCTACCCTCCTATCCACATCACCACAACCCACCACGACTCTCTGGAGATACTTGGATGACATGAATTACGACAACATTTAATTTCAAAGTTATCTTTGAACAGCATTAAAATCAATTGTTTTCCTAAATCCTAATAACTGTATTGTTCATCACCATCGGTTCGTCATCATCTGTCTGTAAGCTGTAGCTGTCAGTCGCTTAAAACCTTAATAACTGAGTCCATCTAATGACTTAAGTCAATCATTCAAGTTGCCCCCCTGATTATCAAGAAGTTTCCCAGCAGGTCTTCCATGTTTTAATCACCCCCTCTCCTCAGATGAAACTGGTTTTGGTCGTAATGGGGGAGGCGTGGGAAGAAGCCTTTCATATTCTGCTCCGAAAACGAACTCATTTCAAGACCTCCCAGAAGAGTCCTCCAACGGCTCATGAAGAACGCAGCGATGAAAGAGACGGAAGTTATAAATATTTCTGATAGTTTTGTCATCCATTCATCCCTCCCTCTATATGTAAACTGAACTTTTCTCTTCTCGCAGGTATTAAGTTGATGATATTGTTGCGAAAGTTTGAGTTTTGACACATAGTCCTATTATTAGTTGCCGTTTGACAAGAGTTACAGTAAGATGTTCACAAAACTTATAGACGGTTCGACACACCAGAACTCGTAACTTACGGAACATCAATTACATGAAGACTTTTTAGATCTTTTTCACCCCTGCCACTATCACACAAAAATACAGCAGATAAAACATCCCCTCCTCTGCTTACTTTCGTCTTTAAAGTGTTTCAAAGAAGTTATACTTTACCTGTCTGTAACACTGACAGAATTTTTAGGTTTTCAGCCGTACTTATGAGCAACACGGCTTGTTTTTTGTTGGGGGTTTTTTTAGCACACACAGTTTCATTAAAGTGACAAAACTTATAAGTAATGTTTTTGGTAAGTATGGATCCTGCATGTTGAAAGCAGATCTGTTCATTTATGCTCTGCAATAAGGAAGAACCTAACAGATCAATGTAAACATGTTTTCATTTTAAATTTAACAGCTTTAAGTTGAAAGAAAAAACAGAAATATTGTTCACAGAAATGTCCAACAGAACCTCACTATCTCTGTCATCTCTTTCTATGACAGATAGAAAGAGGTTAAAGATAAAATAGAGATACACTAAAAAAAGAGAATAAAAAAAAAAGTTAATTTGTTACATGTAAAAGAACAAGTTAAATATTTATTTTAAAAAAACCAATTACATTTGTCAAACTTTATTTGCATTTGTTTAATAGGTCAACTTAAAAAACTTAATATATTTTATATACTTTTGATTACTTGTAACAAATGACCTCTTTTTTTAAGGTTGGATGACCAGGTTTTTTTTCCAGTGCAGATAAATAGAAAACATTATTGATAGCATTGGTAGCATCCTGGTTAGCGACGAATACACTTTGCTTTGTCTTTGCCATTTATGCCATAACATAAAATTTTGGAATGGCACATTCTTTGTGGCAAAGTTTTTTTTTCGGATATTGTCTGTTATTTGTTTAAAACTCGCATTCACCGCTTCAGTTTGAAACATTTTAGTATCGAAAGGGTCAGAATTCAGAAAAGTGTTTAATCAAAGTGTAAAAACTAAAGGTTGACTCAGAAGTTTTGCACAGCCTTGTATCCGACAAACTGGGGTTCATTTCCAGAGAGGTTTAAATTCCGTTTTGAAGATCTACGGAGAGCCGTCCCCAAGAACCTGTCTGTGGTCCTGTTCACCACATTCACTATTTATCTAAGCTTGTCGTTTGGACCTCGCCTTAAGCGAAGCCAGCGATGATGGAAATTCAGTCCATTTGCAAATATTGAACACTGGACAAACATATTTCACAAATCCAGCAGTAGATGGATTTGTGAAATATGACCATGAAACATGCCGGTATGACTTTAGATGATAATGAAAAACTACAATGGTGTCCCCAAATACTGGGCTTCCTCCTCCTCATTCAGCAATTATATTCAGTAGAACCACAAGGCAGTGGGATGCTGCCGACACATTGTCATCAGTTTCTTTTTTTTTTTTGTTTGTTTCTTTTCATGCAGCGACAGTGCTTATAGGAAAACAGTCAACATGAGGATTCTGGAAATGTGATGTTTGATTGCTTTATGGGGAGACGCTGGATCAGAACAGCTGTTCTCAAACTATAAGAGACTCAACTAGACAATAATGAAACTCTGATTTGCTTCAAATATTCACAAAATATACATACTATGAAGCTGTCAGTAAAACACTAATTCATCACCCAAAGTAACAACTAACAAGCCTTGAAAGGGAGATAAGACGATGTTGATACGCACACTTTAGTCTACAGATATATTAGGTTGTTTACCAGCTAAAGCTAGATATCAGAAAGAACCCAATAAAGTGATACTGAGAGTATTCAGTAGTTAGAGATAAGCAAAGTAGAACATTAGAATGAAATTTAAGCTGCTGTCAGTAAGCTGTGTAGGGACAAACATGTGATTCATTGGTCTAATCAGGAAGTGAAGGCCACTTTTAGGACTTTGCCACTAAAAAGGTTCCAATTTAAGTTAAGCTAATTTTATTTGTTTTGCACAATTCAGTACCAAGGCAGTTCAAAGTATTTTACATGATAGAAGCATGTCATAAAGTGACACCATGAGAATACCATACATAATTTATCCCACATCAGAGGGATAAATTACCACCGTCCTTTACAAACACCGTTCTAAACACGTCACAATCCTAACTGGGCGTCTTTGAGGTGGTAAATAGGAACTAAACGACTGTTAGAACAAGGTGTTTTAATGCCACCTGGTGGTATTAAAAGACCCAACCGTGGTGAAAAAACTGAGTCGGAAATAAATAGATTTTGTAGAAAATAATCAGCTCCAAGAGCTGCATCAAAGTAAAAAGATTTTTATGTTGATTTTGGTCCCAATTTCCCCCTTCCAACAATCTTAAGGAGACTCTGGTTATCGAGGATGGCTGTTTGGATAATCTTAAGATATATTCCTGCTGTGTGTGTGGTGCGCTACGAGTGATCTGGTCCTCTGGGAAGGACGTCGGGACCGCTCCGATCTAAAATTGGGAACATTCAACACGTTGCACTGGAACCGGTCTGGTGGAATAGGAACATCAAGAGCAGTCATGTTTTCAAAGTGTGTGTGTTGCTATCGATGTTCTCCTGTTGTGAACAGGGCATGTGCACAGGGATCAAGAGTGTGGAATCAACTTTTGGATCTTTTCTGTGATGTCTTAATTGTAATTGTTTTTTTTTTATATTTTAGGAATTCTACAATCAATTTTCCATTTCAAAATGAAATTCCAATGTTTTATAATTTAGATGGTCAGACAAGTCTTAGCTGAGTTGATATATGATAGTATATTTACTCTCCTGGTATGCCAGGTGAGCTGATATGTATCAGTACAGACAGTGTATTGTCAGAATAAGTAATATTGTTACTGGGTTATTGCTGCTTACAATACAGAGGCTATGTCTACCATAGCATCTGTAAGCTGTGGTGGAACTGTCCAGAAAAATCTCCAGTATCCTGGATCTTCTTCTGATTAAACAAGTCTATTCCATCAGGGTCCCACAATACAGCTGACTAAATTATTCCCTTGTAAAATGTCAATGGCAGATAACTCAGAACACCTGGGGTCTAGCGGAGGCCATGTCTCAAAGGGTCAGAGCCGTTTCCTCAGCAAAATCCAACGACTGTCCAGTAGATTGTCATAATGTTATGCCTGATTAGTTTGTGTAGATGTATAAATGTGCCTGTGAAACTACAAAGCACTTTGAGACAATGACCCGTGCATTTATAATAGCTAAAATGGATTACTCTCATAGGGAACAAAGAAGCCATACTAATTACCGAGAAAAATATGATCACAGCAGGGAGCGGTTATGCTTTGGGCTCTTCTCAGAATTAGGATGTTACACAGTGGAAAGTACTGCGGTCTGCGCTTAATCACTGTTCACAGCGCAAGTCTGCTCGAGAAGGTGAGCGAGGCAAAGCTGGGGTGGTTTATATTACAATGTGAAATCAGAAAGGAGATTATGTAGGGATGATAAAATATGATTAAAAGTTCAAGATGGATGGATGTGAAGATACATCCGTCCATCAACATAGCATAAGGTGATTTCTTTTTTTTATTTGGGACATGGTCGCTTCTATTGTGTGTGGTACTGTGCATCTACTCATACACCTTCAGTTACTCTGATTTGGTAATTAGTAACAAAAGGGTATAATATGAGTCTTTGCCCTATGTTCATGTTTTCTGTCAGACTATGTACACGGTAAGATTGAAACTGCATTTCCCGACAGCCTCCTTCAGCTGGATGATGTCAAAAAGCAAAAATAGTTCAGGAAATGGGTGTATAAGAGCATTCACACCTGGCACAATCGAAATCTGATGCGGACCAAAGCAGCGAACTACAAACCCAGGTCTCAGTTGGGTTCAAATGCTTATGTGAATGCCAAACCAAAGACTGCTCCAAAAGCAGGAAATTCACTACACTACAAGGAATTCTGGGTAAATACAACAAAATCAAGTCTGGCACTAGCGGGAGAAATGACTTGTGGTCTTTTATCAACGACAAGAAAAATCTGATGCCTCTCCATTTTTGTTTACGTTTTGTGAAGAAGGAAGTTGCGCTCAGTGTCTTCCTCAGAGACTTTTGTGTCATTTCCTTCAGTCGTTCTTGGCGCAGTGCCACCACAGGCGAGGGGTGGAACAGGTTTTTCTAAGGGTTTGATTCGTTTGACACAGTGCAGAGTGAAAGCGAACCGCACCAGCTGAAAATGTAACAAAAGTTGAAATGCTGGTCACCAATTGAACACAGTCTACCGAACTACCAGGTGGGAAAACACTGAATTAATCATTTGGCCTCAAAATCCGTTAGCCTCTGAGAGACATATTGGACAAACCAACCACCATCTGGCGCCAACATCTTACTTCACCTGTAGGGATCTATTAAAGTAGATCGGTCAGTGTCGCTTTGGAAACAAAAAGGGGCACCTACACACTACTACTGGTCACTCTAAATATTGTTCTCTTAACCTCCATTACATTGATTCACATAATTATCAAAACAACCAAAAGACTTGCTGATCTTTCCATTATTACCACAATTATACATTCCTCATTTCACCCTTCACATTTACGCCGCAAGGACCGCAATAAAGTCTCACTGAAGCAGCGCAGATATTCTTTTAAATCCATCGAAAGGATTCCTTTGCCGCCCTCACACCTCATAGCTGATGTTTCTGAATGTCACAAACGTGCCATGATTAGGCACAGATTTTGCAGTAAGCACTTGAGGATTTCTAGGGATGGCGGTGAGGAGTTACGGCTGTGGAACAGATACATTATGCAACAACAGGTCTGCACTAACCACTCTGATTTAATAGGCGGATTCCCGTCTCTCAGCCCGCCGTTTGATGGATCTTTATGTTTGTCTATGCACACTGTGTGACACCGAACTGTATTTACTGGTTAATAAAATCAGAATGTCTTCATAAAAATCTGGTTGAGGAAATAGAAAGTAATCTACAAAGGCCATGGTGTGTAAAATTGGATTTTCCATAGGAGCCACGGAGAGGAACAGTTGTCGATGGAGGTGGATGCGCACTAGCGTGTTTATCATTTGCCTTTTTAATGCAAAAAAAAAAAAAAAACACAGTTCACTAAGAATAATAGATTTCTATAGTTTGCCATTTGCATCCATTGTGTGGACATCATGGTCTCTGGGCAACCAGCAGTGCAATCCCAGTTTTGTTTGCATCAGCGCTTTCCTGCTACGCAAATAGACGCATTAATTCTGAACAGACTAGCAGAGCCGTCTGGAATAAGTGTACATTTTACAGTACATTACTGTTCCATTAATGTCATTCTGATTCACTTCCAACTGGAATCAAACACTTCTGCAGAGATCCTTACAGTGAATCAACATTTGCATGTAGGTGTTTCTTGTAGGTATAATTTTGTTTTGGGTTAAATATTAACTTCTGTCTGATCATGGTTTCACTGAAACTCAAACGCAAATGTGCATTTTTTTTCCTGAAATGCTTGAATCTACCTATTTTGTTGATACACACTATGCATCTGGAGAGGATTCACAGCACTTCACTTTTTCCACATTTTATTATGTTACAGCGTTATTCTACATTGTATTAGCTTAATCTTTTTTCTTTTGTTTAGGGGTTTTTGTGCAAATTTATTAACAATAGAAAACCAAGAATTTACATTTTACCTAAGTTCTCACTTTGTCGATCCAACTTTAGAAGCAATTACAGCCTCAAGTCTTCATGAATATGATGCCACAATTTTATACTAAATATTAACCAAATACTGATTTGAAGAGGGTGAATACTTATGCATTTACGCCCGTTACAATGAGCAATCGCACAATAAATTAAAATGAGCTGAATAATTTCAATTCTGATTAATAATGTTCTTTGAGGGGCAATTTTGTATATAGTGACATCATAACCCATTGGTAGTCATATTTTATTTTGGATATTTGCATTTTCTTGCAAGTCCAGTGTTGACTGTAATCTACAAAATTACGTTATGGAAGATTATTGTTTTTCCATAATAAATGCTGGGACAATTTATTGTCCAGGAAAATTTGTTCGGCCTACTTTTATTTAATGCTCATTATTTTATAGAAATCAGTTCTCACTTTGACATTACGGGTTTGCTTGTCAAAAAAAATAAAAAATATTGATCTCGATTCATTTACAAAGGTGATAAAAACAAGTAGAGTAAAACATCCAAGTGAAAGAAAACTTTTTCTATTTACTGTAATTCCGTCTCAAGGTCACATTTTCCCTAGTATGTAATGTGGTGGGGATTTTATATTTTTGTGTGCGTTACAACAATATGCAAACACTCTATCAGGTCCCTCAAAGAGTCCTGCAGGTATCCTATCTGTCTGTGCAGGACCATCTGTCCAGATGAGCCGCCTCTTGCAAACACAATCAGTTATTTAGTGCGAGTAAACAGACTCAAAGTACTGAAATAAATGATACATTTTGTGTATACATATTTTAAGCCAGTGTCTTCCTGACTCTGCTGGCAGATCTGCAGGAGTCATACCCACTGCTATTTTAATAAGGCTGAGATGAAGAGATTATTCTTACTCCCCACCGTCAGTATCCGCACAGCAATAATTAAACTACAGGCGGAAATTCTTTGTAGAACTTGGGACTTGGATAACATATGGAGTCTCTTTATTCATAAAATGTGTAGATGTGCAATATGGCATTGATGAAGCCTTTTTCGTGATCACAGAGGCACGTTTATTGTAGTAGTGAACTAATTAGCAAGTAATCTATCTCCTTTGAACCAGGGCATAAGATCAAATATACTCAATTAAAGCGTAACCTTAGTGGGACACACACCAATGTTTCTCTGCTATGAGTAATCAGAATAACACAGCAGACTCAGTCATGGCAGAAATGTTCACTTAGGACTTCAAAAGGTCAAAACCAGAGCGTCTTGAATAGTGACATGATAATTTTGCAATTAGGCTAGAAAAAACTGTATGGGAAAGTTATCAGCTCAATCTGTGTCAAAGCAGTTTTTTACAGCATTCTGCTTCGTCCTTGTCTAACCTGGTAATCTGATGATCTAATGCTGTCTTCTTTAAAGGTTAACATGATTTTTTTTTTTTGGTTAGTTTGTAATTTTGAATCTGATGCTGGTATTTTACAATTATGCCTGTGGTGACGCTGTACCAAGAACCACTAAAGGAAATGTCAAAAACCTCTGAAGAAGACACTCAGTGCAACTTTCTTCTTCATAAAATGTAAACAGAAATGGAGCAGTGTGAGATTTTAATGGTTGGAAGATTTCTTTTTTTGTGTTTGGCTTAAAAACCACAAGCCATTTCTCCCCATAGCGCTAGACTCATGTGTTTGTTATGCTTGGATTTACCCAGAATGCCCCGCGCTATAGTCCACTTCCTGCTTTTGAAGCGCCCTCTGGTCCGCTTGGAGTTCACATATGCATTTGAACCACATAAGAGTTCACTTCAACTGAACTGAAGTTAGGTTTTCAGGCAGGCCAGAGTTCACTTCTTTGGTCCATATCAAAGTTTGATTGCGCATTCACATCTCGCTAAATAAACAAGACTTTCTAGGCAAATGAACTGGAGTTTGATTAAAGCAGACAAAACAAGGGTGGTATGAATTCAGGCAAAATCACATCAGGAGGAAGACGGTTTGTGTTGGTTGCTAAGCCAGCTGTTTCAAAATTTTGGAAATACTGCTGTCAATAAGCCTCAACTGGCTGTACTGGCAAAAATAACTTGGGAAAACAATCGCAGCCGCTCCGTTCAAAACTTCCTCACTTCCAACAATGTGGTGACGTCAATAACGCATATCGAGTCCATTGACCAAGTTTAGTAGCGTGCATGACTCACAACAAAAAGCACTTTGTCCGTATTACCCAAGCTGCTCGCTAGCTGCTAGCATCAAATTGCTAAATTTTAACAAGTAGTCTTTTTACCATTCGTTTTCTGTTTATGTAAAACATAAAGACAAAGCCAAATAAGCGGGATACCAACCAATACCAATCTAGCGTACGAGTAGGGAACTGATTCCGTTGATTTGTTGACTTCCACACCATTTAAGCTGAACAGGTTGACATGCATCGCTTAGTTTGCCGTGTTGACAGGTTTCACACCAGTCAGAACATATTTGGGTCAATATCAACTTTTTTTTCTTGCGACACTCAAATGGAAAGCAAGGCTACAAACACTGTATGTGCAGCAGCCTACATGCCATGGAGCCTGGAAAGAATTCAGCTAACTTCTCAAGAAGGTTATTTATCTTGGCTAGCTGCTGCCCCAGGCTGGAAACGGCAAAGCACTTAATAGCCAACAAGTGACATCTTTTTTCAAATGATTCAACAGTCATCTAAAAACAGAACTGACCAGAGGCCTGTGGCTATTGTTAGTGTCTAGTGTGACTTATGGCATCATGTCACCGCAGCCGCAGAGGGGCAAAAACGGGCTCAGCATAAATTAAAGTCTCTCAAAATAACCATGAGCCCATTGAAAAAAAAAAAAAAAAAAAGCAACAAAAAAAAAAGAAACACACGACAGGCAAGCTTCGCTTGGCTCTACAGTGAAATTCAGGGTGATAAACTAAAAAGATGCTTCAGTCAAGTTTTAAAGAGCAAAAGCATTTCTGACTTTTAAAGTGAGAACGCCAAGTTGTTTCTAAAAATTACTTCAAATAGCTGATTCAGTTATTTGTACTGAAAAGAAAAACATGTAAATTGTTTATAGGCGTTTGAGGAATTTTATACTTATTTAAATTTTTGTCGCCTTTTAATCAAAAACACATGTGGGGCCTTGATCTGTGTGTGCATGTCTGTCCGACTGTCCTCTTTATGCTTTAATCACCTTCCAGTTTATACGCTTGTTGATACCACACCACAGTGGTATATGGTGAAAAATTAAGCAGTTGGTACACTGCCTGCTGACACAATCTGCCACTGGGAAAGGGAGTGGCCCGTGACCCACTTAGAGACATAGAACCATCAGAAAGTCCAACATAAAACAGCATATACTGATTCTTGTAAAAGTGTTCACGTCTTGAACTTTTCCTTGTTTTATTATGCCCGAAATACAAAATACAGTTTATTTTACTAAACTTTTATGTGATCATTCAATAGAAAATACAGAATTGTAGTAAAGCGAAGGGAAAGTGATGGATTGTTTTCAAAAACGCAGCAGCCACATCATGCTGTATGGAGCATTTCTATTCAGTCTCGCTGCAGTGATATTTTATACCACATCCTTCCTCTGCAGAAACAGCTGCAAGTCTTTCTGAGGATGTCTCTGGCTTTGAGCATGTAGGGACTGGAAATTTGCCTTTATGCTAAATAACTCTTTCTTAGTTGGTTGTTTGATGCAAAGTTTCTCTGGACATGAATTTTCTAGCTTTACCTCTGACTCCATAGATGGAGTTATGTATTTTTGTCAGGATTATTTTCACTTTTTTTGAGAAATCTAGCCAATGAAAAGAATCGATTCAATTCAAAAATACTTTATTAATCCCAAAGAGATATTAATTAAATGTGATGTCACCTCAAAAAACGTTCAACAAGCTTAAGAAGAACAATCCTGGCTCAAAGAGGGATTCTTTATAAAATGAGTAACATTGATGAGAGCCGTGAGAATCCTCGTCATCAGACTGTCATTCAGTCCAGCAGAAGCAGCTTTGTCCTCCATCGCAGTTGTTTGCCGATGTCGTTCGTGCGTCAGACTTACGGGTGTACCAGAAACGCTCAAACACAAAAGGAACTTTTGTATGTAAAGAAAGAAAAAAGTGATTAATTACATTCAAATTTTTGACTTTTTAAAATCTAAGTAGTTAATTAATCAAATTTAACACATTAAAATCTCGGTATTAACACACGCAAATATGTACATGAGCAACAAAATGATCGTCTAATAAGTTTAATACCTTTCAGCAGGCACACCCACAGTTCTGTATAAACTTATGCTTTTTTTAAAAGCTTTGATACATTTTAATATTCTAAGAAATGGATAGTCTTAGAATGAAAAGCGTATTTTCATTAGCTTTAAATGGGAACTTCTAATTAACAGAAATAAAGGCTTGAAAGCATCAGTCTGTGTAATCGATCTATAAAATGTGTTGCACTTAGTGAACTGACTCACTAAAATAAAGAACTTTTCAACATATTTCTAATTTATTGAATAAAACTGTATATAGATAGTCATGTTTTCAATTAGGAGTCCACAAGTAAACACTGTTGGAACCAACGTAGGCACTCTTCAGATATATTCACTGCATTCACCTGACAATCTCTGGGCTGTATTGGGCCGAGGGTTAGGTTGTAATGGTTTACAGGTTCACATTAACTCACATAATATTCACACATCATAGCCTTCGAAAACGTTTGAAGGGGCTGTATAAGTATGGAGCTAACGCGGCTCCCTCTATGAAGCCAGTGAGAAGTGTAATGAAGCTGCTCCAGCAGGAGAGCTACTCTCATCCAGTGCCAAAGCACACATAGCTGCACAGAGGGACTTTTGGCACATATTCATCAAGACAGGTTTTGTTGAAATCCAAAGGTCTACACGATAGAGATAAGACCCCCCTGAACTCCCGCCTTCCTTTGTCGCAGCACTGTGGACTGCTGGCTGTGATTCAGGGGGAACCACAGATACCGTCTGACACTCTGCCAATCTTTAATTCTCTTTTACTGGATTACCTTACAAGCATGTTGTAAATAAGATTGTTTCATTAGCATCCATGTTTTGCACAAAAGCGTTCATGTGAACTAGAGATGCATCAATCCGATGTTAATATCTGTATCAGTCCTGATATTGACAAAAAAATTCTAGACTGGGTATTGTGACATTGTGCCCGATCCATGAGGGCAGATCTATTCAGTATAACTCTAAGCTTAGCTCTCTGAGCAACGACACGCTTTATTATTTCTTTTACATTATGTTTAGAATCCCTAACTGCACTAGGAATTCTAAAATTCCTTCTTAAGGTTTGTTGTAGTTTATATTTCACATGTTTGACGAAGGTAGTCAACAAATTGTTTATGTCAGTTTCTGTTTCTTTATGATTTATTTTACAGTAGCTGTTACGCTTTGAATTGCACTAACTGAATGAACGAAAGTTGAGTTGTTTTTACATGTTTGACTAAGCTTGTGAAGCTGTTGGTGTATTTAGTGTGCTGTGCTGGTGCAAAGTTATCAAATAAATGTGTTATGCAGTACATTTATGTCAGTTTAAAGTCAATTCAGCTCTGTGTTTCTGTATGGGATCGGTATCGGCTGATACTAAACTTCAGATATCGGTATCGGAAGTGAAAATAGTGGATCGGTGCGTTCCTAATGTGGACCGAGTCTGTAACGAGTGAAAGACTTTACAGTAAGTGATCCAGATTATAGTCCCTTTTTAGTGTTGTCTTGTACTAGTTGCCTTTAGTTACAGAATCTTGACAAGTGATAAAAAGAAATAAGGGGGAAGGCATCCAGCAAATAGTCTGACCCTCATAAACCTGTTGGAATTTATTGACTTCAGATTGGGACATGATCTAAAAAATATATATTTCAAAGTCACCGAATGCAGCTTGCAAATTCACCGCAAAATATCTCGATACTGTTATGAAAATCTTGTCTGCACGTACATTTTTAAGCCTTTTCTCTTTGTCAACTGTATCATTTTACTGGATGTGTGAGAGTAGAGATGCTCTCATTAGAGTTTTGTGGAGTATTTCTGATCTCCAGGGTTTTTTTTTTTTAGCTTTTTGATCTGACAATATCCATTTTAAAATATTCTGATTCCTCCTGAAGAACAATAAGAAGGTGTAACCGCAGCCTTTTCCTCTAGCCTTCCTGCTGTCAGAAGTCGTTCATTATTCATCTTCGGGGCAGAAGCAGTGTCACACTCTGTGGGAGAGAGCAGCCATTGTGAGTTTTACCATTTTAAGGCAGGGATCAAATGATCACAGAGTCAATATTTTGAGCTGTTTTTTGCTGCATCTCATGTAAATAATTAGCAGGGTTAGCCTTAGCTAATGAACTGTTTGATACAGAGAGAGCTCAGATGCTCCCACTACTTTAGCCCAGAGAGTTCTGACATTTCTAAAGACCTCATTGGTACTGAAAATAGTCAACCTTGAGTACTTCTATACCAGTTAATGGGATTTTATAAGAAAATCCCATTAACTTTAACATAGTGCAAACTTATGTGTAGCTATCTATGTATTTTCACTATACTTTTATTTTCACTACCTCATGGGCTTGTACACTTCTGTCTTTAGCTGCAATAATGTTAATATTCCTGTAGAGGGACACCAAAAAAATTACAGGAAATAAATAAAGGACTAATATTTTGCTTGGTATTCTGTATTTGAACAGTGGGCAGCTGACCTTTTGTTGACGTTTGGTACAAGGATCCACCTTTCACATGTGCTTTATTACTCCGAGAGGTTCTGGAAATTTATGTCCACATTTTCCTCCTCCTGTCTCCTTAAATAAACCTGGCTGCTTCTTATTCTAACCACTCTTGCAAACAGAAACTCCTCCTCGAATCTACACACTGATATGACAAAAAAAACTAAACAGCTGCCACAGATTCTTGATTGTCCTTTAATAAGCTATGAAAGTGTCTGCTTTTACAAACAGAAGGATACCGCTGGTTGTTTCAGCTCCACTTTCCAGCCTCACCTTCCTCCCCACCTGAAACTGAGTCTGACATCTGGGCTGATTTCGCCCCGACTTACACTCCTGTTGAAGAAAGCAAGCAGAGTGCCTTTTAGGGAGAGCTAAGAGGCCTGAATCACTGGGGCTTTTCATGTATTCCTTTCATCTTCGCTGTAGAGGGAAACATATTCCATTGGATTACCTCAATTTTCATTAGATTGCTATTAGACTCTGTGCAGCCGCTTGAAAAATATAGTCTATAGGCTAGGAGTAATGTTTGGCAAGCTTTGTGTTGGAAACAGTGCATCTCTGCTGACTGCGGTTGTTAAGTTTCAGCGACATAAAATTTGTCGTTCTCAACAGGAGCACGCTCACCTTATCTCCCCTGTCATTTCCTCTAAAGCAATCTGAACAAATTTGCACCACATAGCATCACTAATACACTACAGACAAATGCATAAAGCAGAACATTCCCAACAACTCCGATTTACTTACGCTCCGCTTCTATAATCTCTTTGAATGATGGAAATTGCTGGAGGAAAGAATTTCATTACTCTTAAGCCTTTTATGTTGTATGATGTATATTTCTTGTCACTTTTCAGCGTGAGAACAAACAGGGTGTTTTCTTGATGTTGCACTGTCTGACCAGGATTTAGCTTTTTCCCTGAATATTGATAACCACTGAGTTGCTGAGGAAGAATCTTTGCCACTAGGTGTAGCTGAAGCATTCGGGTTCTGGTTTCAGTATAAATGCTGTCTTTAGTGAAGCTTTAAGCTGCTTGCTGGATCTTTTTGCCTTCATTCCAACGGTGAACAGTGTTACAGCACACACTCACTGTCTTTAAAAAGCATTTAGCTTTTCATTCTTTATTGTTTTTTTTTTTTGTCTACATGTTCATGTATCAGGCAGAATAGTCTGATCAGAGCAAATGAACATTGTGTTTTCAATGCTCAAATGTTGAAAGCAGAAAGTCAGAGTAAAGGTAAGGATCTAAAGAGTATTTTCCAGGCACACAGTGCCATTTTATACCACAGTCCAATAATTATGGTACCTTTCAGTTGTTATGTTATGCCGTATATATATATATAAAACAACCAAAAATAAATTCACATCACAGCTGGATCTGATGCCTTGAAATTGGCCTGTCTCTTTAAGAACCTTCAGCAGGTCATCGCAACAAGGCTTCTGCATGCCGTCCACAACTGTTCTTATATGCGTTGTGTTTTGTTGTACAAAGGAGAAACATTATATAACATAATAATTGGAAAATGGCAACTTGTTGAACCTGACATGAATGATGTCACGTCAGACCTGGAGAGTGACTTTTCTGAATAACCAAAGCGAGTACGGAGGCTCTTAAGGGCTCAGCACATGGGCGGCGACGTTGCTCCCTCTCCGGTTGCTCGATGCGAAACACTGTGAGTTGTAGTTCAGCTTACGTCCAACAGCATAAGCATACTTTTGAGTGTTGGGTTTGCATCGTCTTTTGGTGATACTCTATTAGTCCATGATCAAATAAATTGTTGCTTAAAAAACTGTAATCAGTAAAGTGCCTTGCACAATTTTCTTTGGAGTGTAGTTTCCAAAAATGAAGTGCAACCATTTTTGATGAACCATATCGTCATAAGGAAGCATAAAGAGTGGTGAGTATCTGTCAAAAGGGGAACAGTTTGTTGCAAACGATGCTTCAAGGCTGGTAGACCGGTCAGGGTGCCTAAGCTGACCGTTTCTCATTTAAGAAAACACAGTGGACACTGGAGCAATGGTCCAGTCTGACTCATATTGGTGGTAAAGAGCGAGTGCGTCAATACATTGCACCAGGATGATTTATAAGAAGACAAGCTGCCAGGGGCCATGTGATGCCTTGTGCAGTGTTCTAACAGTTACAGACCACAAACTTTCATGGAAACAGTGTAGCCTCTTTCAGCAGTATAAAGAGGCCAGATCAATGTATTGCCAAAAACAATATTTAGATATTTGTAAATAGTTCCCAATTAACTGATCTGTGACCTGATCAATCAAGATCAAGGCTGGGAAACGAGTTGAACATGAGTTGAACAGGCCAACAGTGTGATATGGAGTCCGCTGTAGAAAAGATTGACTGTAAGATCAACTCTATGCAACTTTAACTCTGATGTCCAAATAAACAGCAGGAAGGTTGAAACCAGCGAGGCCATGGTATCCAAAGCCTAAAATGACCTTTTATTAGAACATTTTACAAATCTTGTCTTAAATGAGGTTGATATAAAAAGAAATCCTAAAACCACAGTTTTAAAAACGTCGCACAAAACATTTTTCTTGTTGGTTGGCCATCGTATAACCAACCCTAGATTCTATAAAAACTATTTCTTTCTTCTAGTCCAGAAAGATTCACAATTAGAACCAGTTTTGTGTGAAAACACTACTAGCACCAGTTTAGCACTGGAACTGGATCTGTGGAAACCCTGGGTAACATCTTGGTGCCAGATACCACATCACATCCTCGGATCAACGTTACTCCACACCCCAACAGTTTAACAGCAAAAGGAGGCCCAACATTACTACTACACTTTTACAGTACACAATTTCCTAATCATGTCAAATCTGAGCTAAATTCTCTCTATTCATCTGTTCATCTTTCCTATCTGGTTAGTTTGTTCGGGACGTGGGGGAGCCTGAGGTGATCTCAGCAGTCAGCTGGCTAAAAGCTAGAGTTCGTTCTGGACCGGGTATTTCTATGCTCAGTCACTCTACAGCAGTTTGGGGTTACCAGTCAACACAACATGCAAGTTTATGGACATTGGGGAGCCAAAAAAAAACTCTATAGGAGTTATTCCTGAATCCAATTTCACTGGATGGTGAATATTTTTGAATCATGCTTTCACTGCCAGTAAAAATCATGCTGACTGGCATAAGCTGTCTTCCATAAAAAAAAGCAACAAAAAAAAAACTGATAGACATGGGTCATATGCAGTGTTCTTCCTCTTTCCCTGCCCCATGGCTCCATCTCAGTCCTGTGATAGGTCTGCATTATTCACTCTCTGGCAGACTGCACAGAGACAGTGGGGGTGGTGGGTTAGCACACTGATTGTGCCATCTTTTCTTCCTTTCAAATCACCAGCCTCTGCTCTCCAATTGTACCAATCACCAGGAGGGGTGGGATAGAGACGCCGACATTTGACCTGATTTCGCACAGATCTATGACCGCTAGCTCAGTGCCGGGCTTTTACGCACTGGGTGTAACTTAAAGTGACACTTGCCTGAAGCTCCCTTGGAGGCGCAAAGCTTGGTTGGCAATCTGAGACCGCATATGACAAGCAGGGGGAGGGAGAGGAACCTGGCAGGGTGGGGGGCGTTTGTCAGAAAGATACCAAGGAAAGGCAGACAAAAAGAAATAAATTGTTTGACTCTCAGCTGCGCTCTGTCTGTCTTTCCCCTACAGGTCGGTTTGTTTGGCCGTCTGCCTTTGTGGCTGACGTGTCGCTTCCTTCACCTTAGCGATGTCCTTGGATAGTTAACACTCCGATAGTAAGTGGCACTGAGTGAGAGAGAGAACATATAAAAAAGAGAGCTCTCAAAGATGTGAAGCCAGACCACAGAGGCCAGCTGCAAGGATTTTATTGCTTCTTTCGATCCAATTGTCCTTGACGTCATAAACACAAACCCAATCCGTATCAGACAAATGATAATTTGCCAGCTGATGGAGTCATTTACTGGACCCATGTTGTCTCACTGTGCTGCTGCTGCAATCATTCTTTGTACAGAGCCCTTTTTTTCTGTGATGTAGGGAGTAATAATTGATGTTTGCACTAAATTGAGTAAAACAGCCAATCATTAAAAGTCTATCCAACAGCTTGTGACCGTAGGAACAGCCGGATTGTTGAGCTTTGATGCAGAGAGGCTAACATGAAGCTAAATTCTGATTAGGCTTCAAATTAGCCTCATTAGCAAAATCAGCTCCAGCCTTTTTTACGCAGTTTACCGTTAAGCTACAAAGCTGGACACTTTCTGTAGTTTTCATTAGTATAGACAATGTAAAGAACAAGTTTTGTGTTTTTGTTAGTTTTGGGTGATGCAAGTTGTACAAAGTTTAGCTTTATGTCAGCACCTCTGTCCAGGTTTTTGTTGGGTATTAAGAAATCGTATAGACTGATAAATATTACAGTTATTGACCCTTGAGTTGCTACACCAGGTGTTATCAACCCAGTTTTTTTCTTGAGAGCCTCCACTAAATTCCATAACTCTATCAGAAATGTGCACTCACATCCTCCAGCATATCTAGTAACTTATTTTTTTATGTCTAAGAAACATTTTGTTTCCAGGAAAAAGCTGAAAGGTGATTTTGGTCTCCGAGCTAAATACTTTTTCTGGTTTTCACAAGGTGCTGGAGTTTCCTACAGGCATGTAGAAAGAGTAAAAACACCCGTCTGTCCCGCCTGGATCCAGGCATCGTGTTGCCTGGATGCAACACTATGCCTGCTGATAATCCAAAAAATGTGCATCTTTTTCCACCTAGATACACTGAGCTGGAAATGTAGAAGCCCAGCAAGTCATCAGTCCTTGTGTGAGCGTTGTCAAAACTCAGGCATAAAGACATATGGTCATATCAGACAGACTGCTACATTTTTTACAAACAACATAAGCTAGTAATTATTTTTATAGGAGTATGGTATTTTTGCCATACTTGAAATTGCATAATACTCAAATAAACACAAACTTAAATCTTGTAAAGTCACACAACTGAGCCTATGAAATATGAATTGTTACATATCAGAGTTAAAACTGAAATCTGGCTCAATCCTTCCATTTTAACTGCTCCAGATGTCATCAAAATCACAGAAATACTTAAAAATGACAGCCGAGCAAATAAAAAAAGAACATTTCATTTCCTTTTAAAGTTCTTAATGAAGGGAAGAATGCGAGTGAATAAATCTGCACACCTTACAGACCCAGAATAATTTGATAATTGCCACCGTTAATCATCATTTGGGAGCTCTTTACCTGGTTCGGTAGCTGTTGAGCGTTTCTGAGGAAAGATGAATATTGTGTGCTTTGAGAAGGAGTGCGATAGCAGGCTTCCCTAATTCCTCACACACACACACACGCATTCCTGCTGCATCGCAAAATAGGAAATTTGTCTCCTTGAAGCGCGCCCTTATGCATGGACGAGCGTCTGAAGGCCTACATGGCTTATTGACCTACAAGGATAACAGGGTGGGCACATCCCTGCTGTTTACTTTTTTTCCTACCCGGTGAGCGTCATTTATCAGACTTCCATCATCACCAAACAGAACAGAGAAGACAGACTTTGCTGAAGTGTGCATATGTTCTCCAGCAGCTGCACTTGAGCATTATTCACCACGGCAGTGTCTGGTCTCCCTTCCTCTATAGCCACGACTCTGTTGCATAAAGCAGAGATTAATGCCGTCTCCAAACGCCGTCCTCGCTCACTGAACTGGGGTGTATATCAGCCTTTAGGATGTCTTTAAGCAGCGACTGTCTGCCTGACTGACAACACAAAGTGAAGCAAAGAAAAACATCTTATTTTAAAAGATGTCCTGACAATCCGCTTCGATTAAGGACACTGGTTCCCCGCAAAGGGAATGCTGGAAGCCGGATAAAGTATGCCGAAAGGAATAAATACTTCTATTAGATTAAGTTTTTATGAGGCTAATCTGTATCATCAGATTTGCCATTTGCCGTCTCTATAGTCTCAGGGGTTCCTTAGGGTGAGGAGGAAAGCGAAAACAGTTGTATGCTTTGTGCTTGGAGAGGGGGTAAAAAAAATGCTATTTGAAAAACAAAAAATCTGAAGATTTGTATCTCAAAGAAGCTGTCCATTTGTTTCAGTTAGAGGGAGACGGAAGACGTGCTCTCTTACTGGGAGATGCTCAATATTGCAGTGGTAGTGGCCTTTTTTTCCCAGCACATCAATCTTAATGCCAGACAGTGGCAACAATGAAGAAAAAGAAAACAAAGGAGGAAACATCAGAATTTTTAAAAAGTCCATCTTTTCCTAACATCTCAGTCCTTTTGGTTGGTTTATAAAATACAAAATACTTATGTTAACCCTCCATTTATGGAAAATGTTTCTGCAGTGGGAAGCGTTTAAATATGTAACCTGGAAAAATTTTAAAATGGGATGATGGAAAGAAAGAAGGCAGCTGGTGCATGAGGGAGGAAGAAAGGGATGACTCAAAAAACATGGAAGGACACGGAAAGATGCGAGGTAGGGCGCAAGGAATGCAGGAAGGACACAATGGAAGAAGGGAAAACGAGTTGGGAAGGGACGAAGATGGAAGAAACGGAGGAATGAAGGTAGGACAAAAGGAATGAAGTGAAGTAGGACACAAGAAACCAAAGGAAGGATGGAAGGACATCCATGGAAAGATGCACCAATCGATCATCAGATTGGTGCAAAGTGCTGTTGTATCCTCACTAGGATACGAGGGAGGAAGGAAGACAGAAAAACTATTAAGGCACAAGGGAGAAAGTAATAAGAACAGATGAAAGGAAGGAAGTTCGGACACAAAGAAAGACATTGCTGGACAAGGAACTAGTTTAGCAACAGTCTGTCTCTGTGGAGGAATAACTGACAAACACTAAAATGAAACCAAAGAATAACTAAGCAGAAGATCTTTTTAATTACATGGATGGGCAAACTGGTTTAATAATATTGGATGTGCCTGAGAGAGTGTGTCTTACAGAGTTTGTAACAAAAACAGTAACTCTTTCAAAACAATTTTCATTTGAAATTTCTATCACAGATATGGATAGAAATTTAAAATGATGTTTTTATTTTTAGCAGTTGCAGTGAGTGGTATAAAGTTAATCAAATATATATTTATCCCATATCAATTACTCCTTACTCAGTGTACTTATGGTAATCAGGAGAGACTGTAAATTATACATAATCTAAAGTGGTCCTATTGTCAAAAAGTCATTAAAATGTCACTATTTTGCTTTTAACAATGGAAGAAAAGTTCCATAATTCTCAAAATAGTTCAGATCAGCTTAGTGTAGAAATATCCAGGTTAAGTCTATTGGGTCTAGGTGTAAATAAATCTTATTTTCAAAGAAGTTCTGACTTATTAAAAATTGTAATATCCCCCAGAAAAACAACAGAGAAATATATTAGTTTTAGCGCATGGATTTGATTAACTTTTTATCAACAGGAGGGTCTGTAATTTTTAATCAGAAACCAAAAATCGACAAAATAAACATTCTCAATTAAAAAAAACAAAAAATCTTTCTGATAATTTGACTATATAGACAAATGAGCTCAACAACAAAGATATTTATTGTTTTTATTTGGCAACTTAGGTTAATGGACCCTCAGATTGGAGCAAAGCTGTTATATCAGTTTCAAGCAAAAATGAACCCCTGGTGGGTCAAGAGAAGCAGCCTTCTCGTCCACCGTTGTTTGCTGATGTCAGGTCCTGAATCGGGACTTTTGTATGTAAAAAACACAAGTTAAAATCTGTGGCCCTAATTATATTCAGTTCAATTTGAGAAGAAAGAAGCTAATGTTCCTTCTGGTCCAGGTCATTAAATACTCCACAAGAACTTAAGCGAGAATTTGTGAGATACCACACCCGCTTGAAATTTTTATTCATGAATTTCTATTCACTTGATACAATTTTATTAATGAAGCACTGCAAAACAACAGCGTCGGCCAAAAGAAACTGATTTTCAAAGGGAACTCATCCCAACGTTTAGGGGCAGCGACTGAAAACGCCCAAGAGCGAAGTCCTGCCCAGAATGCAATTCAAAATAACAAAACAAAGTAACTTTGTTCCTGCAGCTTTGGGAGAACGAACACACTTTGGGAATCCATACTGACCTCTCAGGTTAGTGCTAACAGGTAGCTACAGTACCATGCTGATTCCAACTTTAGCAACGTTAGCAGCTAACCGTTAGCTAGTTGATATATTCCCATTGAACTAGCAAAATAGTTCAGTCACTATGTGACCACTTATTAGACTCTAGTGCCTGCCACATAAACAACTTAAAAGTGATGGAGAACTCTTTGGTACTTTTGTAAGTATTATCACACAATTCCGTTGTTTGGGCATCAACACAAGAGGCCCCTCAAAATCTTCATTTCAAACATAGATAGCCTACTCTAGTCTTAAAATAATAGCTTACACTGAACCAGACAATGTCAGACAGGAAGTAAATTGCTCTTTGCGAGATAAACGTCTCCAATATCCAAGGCTTTTAATGTAATCAGGAATCCTGTTAAACTGCAGACTAATTTGTTGTTGATTTAAAATAAGTTAAAGATGAAGAAAACTTGTGGTACGATAATAATGTCCCATTTTTGTACTTTGCCGACACTCAAAATATTAAATATACTTGAGCGACTACACTCGTTCAAAGCAGTGGACTTGAGAAAAGTAACAATAAAAGCGTACATTTAAGATAATTATGGTCCATTAAAACTTTGGTATATCAGCAGGAACAAACTAAATGGGTTTTGTCGCAACAGGACCTAAATAAACAGAAAATGTCAGGGAAACTGCCCTCATAATCCCGCTCTGTAATTTCTCCACGAATGGTGTGTGCATTATCTCTGAATTACCTGCCAACTCAAATATACAATATGCGTTGCTCAAGGCAAAGCAGTGTCTTTTACAAGCTGTTGGCAGCCGGAGACATTTTCACTGGCATTAATGGACTGCTAATATGTTGATCTTTTCATACCCACGAGGCATTTTCGTGCCAGAACAAATAGACATCAAATTCCCAGCCTGATGGAAACCTTCAGATGATAAACGCCCTCAGTGGTTCTTTAGTTGTAGCTTTTAATTTCGAGGCGAAATAAATACAAGGATTTGAAATGCTCCGAAAATGAGATTAAACCGATGTGATGCACAAGGCAGTTAAAAAATCATTAATTTAGCCTTGCCTTTAGCTTCATTTATCATTTTTGCATTTATTTTCAGGCAATAAAACGTCAATAAAGCTTATCGTTAAAACTGAATGGCGTTTGGACCGGAATGAAGACGTTTCTCATTTTTTTTAACAAAATGTATTCATTTTCGAGATAATGCTCGGTGTACTAGCAGAAAGAGCAGCAAAAAACACAAAGCACTGCAACCCTGTGTGCACATCTGGCATCAATGGAGCAACATTCAAGCCCATTTCAGCACCTTTAATTTAGTCTGGCTTTCAACACAAATTGGCATGACTCTGAAACTCCAGGGAGCTAAGACAATAAAAATTTATCTTAATCTTAGGAATATTTGCTGGCAGTGTCTGAACTCTTTGCCCCGCAGGGAAGAGGGGAGGAGGGGAGGGGGGGCAATAATTAATCAAGCTATCATTAGGTAGGTGGGGTGCTGGGGTAATAGATCAAATGACAAGCAGATGATAAGAATCGATGGAAGAGATAACCTTGGCTGAGGTGCAGAGGCTGGAAGATGGAAGGAGGAAAGTGGAGGTGAAAAGGAGAGCGGGCGGCGAAGGCGGAGATGTGATGACTTGGCTGGAGCTTGTGATTGTCGAGAACAAAATGTGGAAGCTGTACAGTATTCCTCGAGCAAGGCATGCTGACCTCAGTCGCCCTCACACACACAGGAAGCCAGACTTAAACTCATAAAATCCATTGCTCAGCAATAAGCTGCATACCTGTTCTGGTTACTGTACTATCATCGGATTCCAGCCGTAGCTCCAGCCTGCTCTCCTTCGAAATACATTTCTGTGGAACTAAATTACGTTTAGGTGCGACAGGATTGTTGACTGAATTTTCTTACGCACACACAAGACACGAGACAACGGCGTCATTTAACACTGAAAAACGCAACCTTAAATTTGAAAAGCTGTATTCAGTAATGAATAAGTTCCAAGTTAAGAAACAAAATCACAGCAGGATCAATTAATGGTACAAAACATTAGGTACATTCCCTCATCTTGCTTTTGGATGTGTTCTGTTGGCTTCTGAAAGTCATCTCCTGTAAATCTGACACTATGGTTTTTAACTGAAATGTGTTTGGGGCTAAGTCAAGCAAGACCAGGTTAATGTTTCTAGATGTCTTGCACGATGCCACGCCAGGATGGACGGGGGATGGATGGATAAAATGGGGCCACATTGATAGTAGAGTAGATGGCACCACTCCAGCTTAGTGCTTACAAATAAAGTATTCCTAACCTGTATGTGCTATTTTCATTCCAACTACATTCCATCACAAATGTACAGATGTGGCGTTCGCCTTTCTCTTCATGAGCAACACTGGAATTGTGTGCTTTGACACAATTAGCGATGCGCAAAGAGGTCGGTGAGTCATCCAACTTAATTGCGTATCGGTAATTGTGCGTTGAGGCGACAATCACCCACCCTCCTCCTGTCAAGCGACTGGAGAAATTTGTGAATGTGACATTTCAAGCTTGTTCGCGTAGAGAGGCACACCACAGCTAGTGACACGACTCAAGAAAGTAGAAAAATGTTACATTTTTGTTGGTGTTGTTATCATGTCCTGTGTGTCGTTCCCTGTGTGTCAAGCCCATTGAATTTACGTTTTACTGTAACCAAATATTCCAACATTGGTTTGGAGTGAAACAGAGGATGAAGACAATAGAAAGCACCTCACGCCCACTGTTAGGTTTGATGGAGGATGTGTGATTCTTTTTCCTGTTTGTCTCACTAAAGGCCATGTAAATCCATACACATAGTTTTAAGGTATGTGGAAATTGTTTGTCTCTGTTACAATCACTAAGCTTTAATACAAAACAAATTTTTGGATCAATTAAAACAATAAAAGCTGAATTATTTCTGAGTTATTTGTTACATTAAGCATAATATGTCAGCAGTCATCCAAATGTGCTGCTAAGTTCTAGTTTTTTTGTTTTTTATATATACATATTCTATATTTAGGGTGAAATATTAGCTACAGTAGGAGGCTAACCAGCCACAAAGATAGCGTACTTCCTTTGATAATCATCTGCAACCCTACTGATCCTCATCTACTGATCTTCCGTCTGGAACAAAGTGCACAGAAATATGTTCAAAAAAAGCATGCTCAGCCTTTATGGAGCTCTGCTTACATTTAGGAACAATAACGCGATAGATTGGTATTTGATGTCAGATGAGGTTTTTTTTTCTTTTTTATGTTTTCTGTCACATGCGTTTGCTCAGAGAGTAAAAATGTTTCCCATACAGTCATCATGCTGTGCTGTTTGTTTAGCATTCATTACTCACACAATATGGGAGGAAAATGTTTACTATCATAGCACTTTGTTGAAACTGAAATTGTGGAGCTCTCCAAGAATCTGAATGGATACAGGCCAGCAGACCAGGATGTTATCAAGGTTTATTAAGACACTGATGCGTCCCAAGAGTGTCCGTGGGCGACTGACCATCCTTGTGCATGATACATTAGGTATCCTGAGGCACAGTGCATCTCCATCAAACCCCAGCATGGAGAGAAAATTACACTTGTGTTTGGGCTGCTTCTATACAATTTGTCACACAATTTTATAATGGTATTTTTATGGCTGTTGTGCTTTTAGCTGGTGATGCTTGTCCATGGCCATCAACGTCTGCCGAGCTCCTGCAGTAAATTCAACCTGCTAGCATTAACAGGGAAGCAAACACCCCTTTTTTTGTGTCATGTTCTTTACTTTTTAGAAGATGTGTCTGTCTTACGTAGGACATTTATATTTCAGCAGATGTTGCTAAGCATTGAAATGTAACCTTTTTGCAGATATTTCTTATTTTAGAAAGTAATCTCTGTGTTTTTTGAACCTTGAAGGCTTATTTTCTGACACATTGCAGTATATATTGGCAAAAAGCTGCATCCTACTACCACAGTACCCAGACTTCTTTTTTTCAAAACTAGTGCACTGTTTAACTACTGTCTTATTCTTAAGTTAAAAATACACACATCATTGAAGAGTTGCTTAGAGATGAGCTAAGACCTTTAATCTTTGTCTCTTCTGAACTTAAATCATTTCCCCAGAAGGCATTTTGTTCATGTGGGCAACTACAAATTCCAGTAAAAGCCCGGAGAAGTCAGTGTTAGAACTCGGTCGTCTTTCTTTGCCAGCAACTTATCTGGCAATGTTGATGTTAAACTCACATCACTCTGGTTATTGACACTGGTGTTAAAAGCATCTTTCAGTTTATGATGGGTTAAGCTTTGGGAGTTCACGGGTTGCTCTGGAACATCCTGACAACTTTCTGTCATCTGACATGACAGATCGGGTCAGTTAAGAGGAACTTGGACAAGGCTGGGTGTTACAACATTAAAATGATCGAAGTTTTGCTTTGGAAAAAATAAAAAAAGATAACACTAAAGTTCTGCGGTGGCAGTAATCTCAACTGCATTGAAATTCTACGGTCTATTTCTAAAAGTTGGGTCTGTCCCAGTAGACCAATTAAAATGAGTTTGAAAATTTCTTCAGTGGTCAAGTATTCAGCCAAAATTCTGCCAGCAGTTTGCTGACAGCAACAAAGTTTGTGGTGCCTCTGCACTTTGCAGAGGGACATTGACATATTAGTGGGGAAGTAAACCACAAGTTTACATACACCAAATAAAAAGACACACCCCCCCAGTCTGAAATGGAATCAGATCAAGCTTCTCCTGTTTTAGTTCAGTTAGAATTACCAAAAATTATGTCTATGCACTAAATGCCACAACAAGAGAAAGAACATGTCAGAGATTTATTTATTAATTTCTTCCAAATCATAAGTTCACATCCAGAATAATTACTCTCTATGAACAATGAGAGAAAGCCCAGAGAATGATGGCATGGCTTTGAAAGTATCTGACATATTAATTGACATCTGAGTTAACTGTGAAGCTCACCTGTGGATGTATTTAAAAGCCACTCCTAAAACACCCTGCTTTCTGGTTTGACATGACAGGGAAGTCACAATAAATCTACCAAAATATCAGGAAGAAAATCTTGGAGCTGAAACAGACTAGTTCATCCTTGGGGACAATTTCCAGATGCTGGAAGTACAGACATGATGGCTATAATGACCATCATTATGTTTGGTGAAAAAAACACTTGCTAAACACTAACTGTGAAGTATGGAGATCGCAGCATGATGTTTTGGGGCTGTGTTGATGCATCATGAGTATAAAGTATGCTACATGTTTGTCAGTGAGAGGTTGTGGGTTCCAACCCCGGACAAGCCCCCACTTGTGTTATATTTTTACACATTTACAGGGACTCTGTCAATTTATTGTGGTTGTCGTGTTATTCCCCCTTCCTCAAAAGGAGGACCATAACAAGTATTATGTGGAAATGTTGACACAACATTCTACAGACCTCAGCTAGGAAGTTAAAGTTTGGGCGCAGATTACCCTTCCAAATACGTAGTAACCTCCAGCATCTAGACAAAGTGGTTTAAGGTCAAAAGAGTCAATGTCTTGGTGTGAACTTCACAAATCTCTGAACGAAGTTTTACAGATAATTTGATAAGCTGATTTTCTTTTCATTCTGTGTATGTAAACTTCTTGTTTCAACTGAATACAGTAAATCTGAGTAATTTTGACTTTTGTGGATAAGGGAAAAATCACTGTAAATTCAAACATGTTTTAATGTCAGGGTTTAGATTACAAAGCTGGAAATCACCTCAAAAGGAAATACTAACAGGTTCTACTAGCTTCATGACAGACTGCAGTAATCCAATGGTTATTCTCCTGGTACCTACAAACATGGCTTTAAAATCAACACAAACAGGTCTTCAGGGAAGTATAAATGAAAATGAGGGAATGCAGGAAACCTCTAAGCAATCATTGGTGGGTGAAGATAATTTGAACACAGCACAAGAAAATGGCCATAAACAAATATTTAAAGACAAGGATATACACTGAAGATACACCAATTACAACACATCAGATGCATCAGAAACTGCCCTCTTTTCACTCATCAGTGTCTGGCACAAGGTTTTTTTTTCTCCCATTTGATTGGCAATCAATGTAGTTAACTCCAACTTTTACTTGGCTTTGGTGAATGCAACAGATCTCTGCACAGGATTTGTACAAATGTCAAAAAAGAGCAGAAATTGATAAAGTTTCTGATTATCTTCAGTATTCCACATTTCAAAACTCGGAACACAGATGATGCATATAAATGAGGTAGCTCATTATTGGCTATTTACTCACTAAAGCAGCAGTAGAGAGGGAGGACCTTGCAATTGTTGCAAAGAACGTCTGGGATCGGAAATCTTTATGGTCCCTGAACACTTGTTTCCAGATAATTCTTCTGTCTACGGGCCTGATAGAAACCAGAAATCAGTCGCATCCTTTTATGTTGGATAGAACATAATATAAACTACATTATTCATACAACCAAAATAAAAGTGTGCCCAGCGCTTGTGGACACACTTAGCAAAAGACAAAAGAGAAAACCTACAACAGCTATAATGTCACAGCATTCCATTTTCTTTCACATTTTGGGGAGACAGAAGTTGCGTTCATTGTCTTCTTTAGAGGTTTTTGTGTTGTTACCTTCAGTAGGTCTTGGTACAGCGCCACCAACTGTGGGAGGGTGAACAGGTTTACAAAGCGTTTGGATGATTTGACACATTGCAGCGTGAAAGCAAATTGTTCCCCAATCGAACCGAGTCTTCCGGACTGGTGTGACAAGATATTAAATTTTCCCTGCAGAAATTCTAAGCACTTCTTTCAGAAGTGTTTAAATTCAGCCACATTGAAGGGTTTTCAAGCATTTGTAGACACCTAGTGTCATTCCTCAGCATCCCAATTAGATTTAAGCCTAAACTTTGACTAGGTCACTCTTAGAAGTGGATTGGCTTGTGTGCCTTAGATCATCCGGTTCCATAACTCATATGTACTTGAGCTTAAGGTCACAACTTGTTGCAGACCCCAAACATTGCACTACCATCACCATCCCTGACTGTCAGTATTATGTTGTTTTCTGAAATAAATCCCATTACACCACATATTGGAGTTATCAAGAGAAGATACTGTACATCAGCTAAGGTGACTGGGGAAAGAAGTGTGTGTTTGATGACCACATTCTTTTTGCACTCCTTTTGTTCTGATGTCAGATGCAGAAATGGGTTAAAAAAAATATAGAAGGGTTAGGGTAAAAGAAGGACAGACTGACTTCCGTGTAAATATTTTTTAGCTTCTAAACTTGTTTGAGTTGGAAAGAGACGATGAGGTAATCCTTACTCCTGCCACATTCAGCATTCCGGCGCCAACACAGGATCTGATGAACTGTGAACTCCACGTACAGCCATGCAGATGGCTCGTCCTCCGAGTACGGGTTTGGGGAATGTGATTATGAGCTGCTGCATGTGAATCGCTTGAGTTGAATTTGATTAGATATTTGAGTATGTGTTTGAGAGGGCCTTTCAATTAAATTTCTGTAATCTTCAACCAGTTCAGTGCTTTACCATCTGCGTCGCCAAACCTCCAGCATTTCCAAGATACTAATTTGCATAACTAAGAAGATCAGTACAGGTGTCACACTCTCCTGTCAAGTTTGTTTTCATACAGATCCAAACTTTTCATCCCCTATGGATCATAATTCTTCTAAGTAGAACTCTGAACTTTCTTAACATCTCCTTAGGTACATCTTGCTGGACCCCCGTTTGCTTTCAGAACTGCCTTAATTCTTCTGTCATGAATTCAACGAGGCGTCCGAAACATTTCTCAAAAAAAGTTCAATATTGACATGATAGCATCACACATTTGCTGCAGATTTGTAGGTTATACATCCATGATGATAACTGAGAGCAGTTAACTTAGCATCATGTTCAAGAAACCAGTTTCGGTTCAATGCTTTTATCTTGCACCAATTCATAAGAAATGTTGTCTCTTGGCCACTTAATAGAAGGTAACTTAAAGTTTGATTTGAATGACATACCCTGGTCAAAGATAAGACAGTTTGGTAACACTTTATTTGAAAGGATCTACATAAGACTGACATGACACTGTCATAAACAAGACATAGCAACAGTCATGAACATGAAGGCATTTTTATCAATGTTTACAACTATTGTCATGAAATGTCATGCGGTAAATAACACTTTTAATGGAAAGTTGCACCAGAACTTGCATTAAAAGTCCATTAAAAGTGTCAACTTTGCATTATTCTATCAATAATAGCACTTTAATGCAAAGATATATTAAACTTTGCATAAAAAGTGCATTAAAAGTGTCAACTTTGCATTAAAAGTGTCATTACTCACCACATGACACTTCATAAAAACAGTCATAAACATTCTTGAAGACTCCTTCATGCTTATGTCATGTCCTTCTTATGCATACCCCTTCAAATAAAATGCTACTGGCAATTTTAATGGCATCCAGATCAAGTGATTGACCAATCGGTGTCTTTTTCGGCTCTCTGTCCCAAAACCTAATGCCAGATTGACTTCTGGTCTCAGCTGTGATCGCATAGACCCAATCATTCCAACAGTAAATATACGCCACAAATTTACCTGCCTTAGCCATATCATACGTTGCTTGCCCTTTTTCCTGTCGATGCAAACGTCCTTTTGCGCACATGTCTAAATGAAACACGCTCATGCTCCGGTCCGCCTTCACAAGCGTCGCTGGATTAGTGCATCTGTGTGCTTTGCATTGTGTTCCCTAAATGTTGCATTACCGTGTCGTGGACCTTCAGGAGAATCCGGCGCAGACGGATCAAAGCAGCCATTAAATATTTCTATTTAACTTCAACTAGTCCTTGTCCTTTGGGCCTGCTGTGTGCTTTCCCCCTTTCCTCACAATTATTGTGCCACTAACACTAAGCGCTCCAAATTAAAGTTTGCCTGGCAAGGAGAGCACATTCATCAGCGAGGCTCGCTGAAACATGCTGCGCTTTCAAGAGTGAATAATGCCAAAGAAATGACGCTCTAAGTGGATTTTCTGCCTGCTCCCCTGCATGGCCCTCACATCAGAGCGCCCGTTTCAAGTGTTTAGTCTTGGAAACATTAATCCCTGTAATTTCAGGTCTAGCGTGCCTTCCCTGTCAGGTACATTAGGGCTACATCGGAGAACCGGTAAAACAGCGTGGAGGCCCCAGTGTTGTCCGCCGGTAATTAAAATGCCATGTGTTCTGCCTTACAAGGTGAGACAGACTGTCACACTTTAATTGTCTCCGCTGAGAAAAAAAAAAGAAAAGAAAGAGGGATGAGTCAAAGGAGGAAGGAAGACAGAGGGAAAAGAGACAAAGGAGGGATTCATGTTTGGATGTCGGAATGAGGCTGGGTAATATTCCTGTGATGTCTGATACGCTGCTGTGTTGGAGCTCTTTTGAAATGGATCACACTTCTGTCTATTTGCACAATTACCCTCACCTGCTAGGTTTGCCTAATGATTTCTATTTAGCACCTTTTTTCTGCTCTAGTCAGTTTAGTGGTGGTGTGGAATATAATTAGTATTGGGACTCTTAAAATTTTACGGGGTCTGTGACTAATTGCATTTGAATCAAAAACTATAAACAAATTCAAATCCCCCTTTTGATGCTAAATCAATGAACAAATAGACATGATACAAAGATATTTATACATTGTGTTTTTAATGTGTTGTTTAGGTTATTCAACCATCAGATTGAGGCAGAGGGATGTTGTACAGCTTTCAAGTGTTTCAGGATCTTCATGGATCTTCTCTAAAAAGCGTCCCCAATGCTAATGTGGACGCTGGCATTAGCATCAGGGACGTCTGTGCTGCTGCTACATGTTCAGTATTGAGATGCTAAACATGTGGCAGTTTGTTTTTAACAAGCTGCAAGAGCAACGTGCTCCTATTTCTAAACTGATATCATCTAAAAGGAGTTAGCTGGCAGGCTAACTGTCGGCTAACTGATCTGCTTCCCAGCGGGTCAAGAGAAGCGTTTTTTGTCTTCCATGTAATTAAATAATCGTAATTACTGGGCTAAAGTCCTGGCCCTAGTCGTAATTTAATTTAATTTATTTGAAACTTTGCAGAAAGACAAAATGTATGGAGCTAAAAATGTTTTTGATTCTAATGTGTTGGTGGAAATTGCACGTTAATTTGAAACTTCTGCACAGCCTCATTGCTCTATCAGCAACACTCTGAATTACCTTTAACATCTGGACAGACGCAGCAAATTTCACTGAAGTTGGACGGTTGCTTTGCTCACGCCTCATTTTTTAACATAATTTCGTAGCCGTTGTAACCGTTTTATTGTCCACCTAACCTCTTTAGGCTAAATGTAATTAGCTTGTAGGCACAGCTTGACATTTAATTTCTGCATAAGAATTTAGCAAAGAACAAAACAGTGTTGTGGAACTGATGGACCTTTCGCATATTTGATCGTCACGTTAAGACTCCAGGAGAAACTACACCTGTTTCCACTTTGTGCTGCTGGATTTGAAGCAGCATGCAAGCAGAGCTTTAAAATGTTTCTTGAGGATTCTGTTCTGAAATACTTTTTTTTCTTCTAATCTCAATGAGTATTGGGTTAATTGGGAGTTCATGGCTGACAAGTTGTTATGACAATCACACAACAACATGGCCTTGAAAATTCACACAAGCCACAACAAAGAGTTCATCCTATCAGCTGTTTGGGTTGTTCTCTCATGAGCGGCTCGTCCTAACGAGTCTGATACGCCAGGTGTTTTGATCACAGTTTTAAGTGTTAAGAGTCAAAGCTGCGTTGTAGGTGTTTGATAGATGAAACCCAAGGCGAAGTTCTGTGTTTGTGTTTAATGTGGAGTTTTCTTTCACTTCCCGATCAAATAACCTGCCGTCTCCATTTAAAATGGACACATCAGAGTCCTGAGAGGAGCAGTTCCTGAGTCCGAAAAATAAGAAAAAATGTGGAAAATGTGGACAAATTGTAATTTATATTGTCAATGAGATGTTCAGTAATAGAATAGCAGTGAAATTCTTTACAGGTATGGAGTATTGCACTGTACTCCCATTATCCTCTGCAGTCACAGGGTTGACAGAACGACTTTGGGTGTTATCAGAATGGGGTTTGCTTTTCATGGACGTACAGCTAACACGTCTGCTGCAGATTAGCAGCTATAATGTCAAACCTTGTTGAATCTATGCTATGAAGAATTAAGACAATTCTGATCCAATCATTGCTAGAGAGGTGCACCTAATAAAAAGTCCAGTGAGTGTACATTCAAACAGAAAATGGTCCAATACTGAGCACAGCCAAAAAACAACAACAGATTTTCGAGCACAAAGAAACCATCATTTTTTTCCCAACCACAGAACAGAATAGGAGTACTAATAAAGAGGTGGTTTAAGGTCTGCAGAGTGAGGGATTGTAATGGAGCAGCTTGACAGTGTGGATGTCTTCATTTCCCCAGTATTGAAGTTTAAAAAATGGAACCCATCCTTGGCACCTGGGTGTACCTTGAGCTGTCTGAATAGAAGTTATTACCTGCTCGGAGACTGCCGAGGAGGCCTTGGGGATTTGGTCATCAATTAATCACAAAATCCCCCAAAGGTGCAATTCATCAAAACGTAATGGTTCTTTTGCAGATGAATAAGTTCGCTGGAAAAAAAAAAGCAGATATGTCCAAAAAAAAAAAAAAACTTGGTTCAGCATTGTTCGCCTCGCAGATCGATGCCTCAGTAGGCAGCGGAGACGGGAAGCGGATGAAGGAGGCTAAAAACATCATCAACAAAACCAGGTGAGGTACAAACAGGCAAACAGATGAATGTGTCCTTGTGGTTTGAATAGCGTGTGAGAGACGCTGCTAATTTCTTCCGTATTTTTTCTATTTTTTAAAGCATTTCCAACATTATCAGCCTCCTTGTTTTGTGATTTTTTTTTTTTTCATTACACTGAAAGCTCTTTTTGCTCCAACCTGGTTTGTTTGGTGTAGCGGTGCCAAGTGTATTCTAAAGTTCACCCTGTCAGTAGCCTAAAGGAGAAGGAAAGTTTGAGAAAGGTCTATACAGGGAGCATGCACAGGTTTCACACATTTATAAACAGACAAAAAATAAATAAATAAATAAATAAAGAGTAAAGTTTTCATCAGTCTCCCTGAGGCAAAGTGCAACAAAGCAGGATCAGTTCTGAGCAAACTTTCAAATGCATCGAGAATGTAATACTTTGCTTTAAGTGTAACTTAAGTGAAGTGCTCTTGTTTCAATCAGAGCCTCTGAAAGAGGCTACACTGCTACACAAAACCCGACTGCCTTAAAGTGGACGTAGGTAAAAAGGCAGCAATCAGTACAATAATCAGAGTACACACATTCTTTTTAAAAAGGTAAAGCAGAGGACAGTAAACATGCTTTAAATGTATTCCTTTTGGTTATGGAGTTTTCTGTAAGGCTCTACCTTAAAGAAGATCTTAAGAGGCTGGCTGGGCTTCCTTTTAGTTTGGAGGAGTGTGATAATGTTTCTCCCAGTCTTTATGGACAACCAGCTAAAGCAGCAATTAGACTGGACCAGAGGTGAGTTACCCTGGAAATGCGCCATCTTGGTAGGCAACAAGTAAACAGTGTTACATAGGAGCAGCATTACGGGGGCTTTAATTCACTTCATAAGGCGTTTTCTGCTCTCCGGGGAGGGAGAACCGGTTCAGAGTCTAGCAACAGCACATCACATGAAAATAGTCAACAAGTCACTTGTGTTTGCTGAGAGCCATAAAATGAGGAAAATGATAATCAGCTGCGATGGTTAAACTCTTTTTCTTGTGCATGTTGTAAACGTAAACACCAAAAAAAAAGAAGCAATAATGAACAATACTTATGGCCTTATGGTCATACATAAGAAGTAATCGCATGCTGAAGTACAGCATCGACTCTGAGCGTAATACAGATTTCTTTTCTGTTCAAGCACAGATGAACATTAGCCAGCCACACTTGACGCTCCGTAGCAAAGTTTACTCACCTTCACTAGATGTAAAGAACTTTCTCTATCCAGCCGTCATCGCGGTTCTCTTACGCGTGATCACTGAAGCGGAGCGCTGCTTCCGTACTATGAAGATGGCGTCACAGCACCCGCATTCAGGAAGTGTGATGTCATGTGGGGACTGTTATGAAAACTAAAACCGTAAAGGCTAATGCTTTCGATGAGAGCGCTCAGACGGTTTGGAGCATTTATTTTTCTCAAGAATCGATTAAAACAAATGAATCCACTTCTGGAATGAGTGGGAGGGGGAAGAGCTACCGAAGCCCAGGAGGCAACAAGGCAGAGTACAGAAAGGTCTTTCCCACAGGCAAAATGATTAAAATGATTAAAGCAGCAAATAAAAATAGCTCAACGAGATAAAACTCACAAATACTCAACATGAATTAGAAATAATAATTAAAGTGGATTTTTAACTCTGTTACATATTTTCAAATGATATTGATCATGTGTCAATAGCGATATGTATAGTTATTGACTCATTGCTCAGCCCTCAGTCAACATTGGTAGAGTTGTGGCCACAGAAGCTGGACATTCTCAGGAAGGCTGGGTCCGACATTTGCAATTCAGTCAGCATAGTAGCAAAAAAAAATTTAAAAAATAAAATGCATTCAACACAGAATATTTTCACACTGGACCGTTTACGGTTTACTTTTCTCTCTCTGCTGTTTTTCCTTTTCAGTTTCTACTGAATAAAAGACAACTTTTTTTTTTTCTTCAATAAAAAGAAGGAGTAGTGTGAAGAGAACGCTGCCGGTGCCGCTCAACAAGGCAAGCATCTTTTCTTAAGAACGCTCTGAAGAAAGTCAGGTAGTTTACAATAAATAAATAAATCACTGGCTGCCCTTTTCTGGAAAACCTCCACAAAGCTTCATGCCTCCCAACATCCATCAGGATCCCATCCATATGAACGTCCAACACTCAACAGCTTTTACCCAGCTGCCATCAATCAGCACAATAAAAACACTAAAATGTTTCGTAATTGTTAATGTTTGTCCGATTAAATGGAGACTTTTGTCATTTCTTTACATTTTAAAGCGACGGTTCACTGCGACCAGCTTGGCAGTGTGAACATTCGCTCTAATGAAAGCCGCATGGCCTGAATCTGCATTAGTTTCACAACAGTAAAGTTAGAGCAGCCCAGCATAAATCACCAACAGCCTTTAACAAACCCCGTATTCCTGGTAATATAATTGAAAAGCTAAATTCATAGCCACCCATCGCTACCCGGCAATTTCAGTATAGCTGCACCTGTGAGTTAAAGCGCGGAGCAGCAGGGGAGCAGGAAGAGCCGCATGAAGAGGAAACAGTGGGGCCCCCAAGGACCAGCACTTCCCTGTGCGACTGCTGCAGCCCTGGAAGGAACCCCACTGCTGAAGATTAGCTAATCAAGCCACTGGCACAAAGATCTGATGTGGGAGGTAAAGTCTCTTTTGATTAGGGGGGCTTCTAACTGAGAGAACTCACCTGTTGGAGTCTTGGCAGCAGCATGTGAAGACCTGGGAAAATAAGCACTATTAGAAAGTTGTAAAAGGTTGCAATCAAAGGTTGTAATGTCAGTATCTCCTTTTTTTTCCCACTTGTAGTCGACTGGGTGAAACAATCCTATTTCTGCATCGTCTAGGATTGTCTGTTTGGCACTGGGCTCATTTGAAATCTTGTTTATTTGTAATGTAAGGTCATTTTATCTATATAGCACATTTTCAGCAGCAAGACATTTCAAAGTGCTTTACATGAATTAGAAGAGATACAAACAAAAGGAAAAAAAACAAGAAAAGCAAAAAAACAAAAACAAAACGACAACAAAAGTACTTCACAATTATAACCTAATAGGAGTAATAAGAATTAGTAGTCCACAATTTATAGGCTAATAGGAGTTTCTCTGGATCCTAAGTTTGTTCTAAGCAATTATTTTATTCCTTTTCTGGGTTACATGTAAACCGGACACCTACTGCCGTTTTCTAACACAATCAAGTAACTATCTTACCTTGAGTTGTTATTTAAAAAATGCTGTGTATATCAAACCTGACTTAAGAAATCTGCAATTTTGTGATTTGAAATTGGTCTCTGTCACTTTAAGAAGCTCCTACACTTTCCGACACTTCCCCTTCAGCACGTCATCACAACAACGTTTTTACAACCGTTCTTAAGCGTGTTGGACTGAGAAGTAGTTTGTAAGGTGTTTCCTAATTGCTGCTGCCGCTAGTCTGAAGGAGCCGAGTAGTGAAGGCGGGGTTGACGGCTGCTCTGTGAGGAGGAGCTTTAGGTAAATCGCCACCGCATTGTAAGAGCAAACGATAAGACAACCCCGAATGGTTTCCACAGGAGAGGATTTCTCAAACATGCATGAAAGAATCAAGGTATCACTCCAGGTATGTTTTTAATAAGAGTATAAAATTATAACATGATGTAAAGGTCAGAAAAGAAAAAAAAAGCAAGGCGTTACATTTTTCTCCCATTTGAAAAAGCATCATACAAGCAGATTTCTATCAACATGTATCATTTGTACTGCTGCTTAATCACTTAGCATTAAATAAATCTGTCCAAGTGCAACATTCTGTATTCTCACATCTTAAATTAATTCTTTTGGATACACTGAGATAACAAGTGTCTCGGGGTCTTTGTTTTTTTCTTTTCTTTTCCTTTCAGCGTATCTCCACCTTTCATGTACGAGCAAAACGATTCGCCGTAAATTAGTCGATAAACGGCGCCGTTCCTGACACTCAGGAATTCTTTACATAACTCACATCTGCTTGCTAATCTGTTGCCACTGAAGACAGATGTTGAGGTAAACCTGCGGGTCACATGTCTGAACCTTCCCTGACAACATTATCCATCATTAGTGATGCAACGGTTTTGAACTGATGCGACACGGGCCATTTAACTTCCTCGGCGACATGCGCGCTGCCTTAAGGTGCTTCGAAAAGAACAGACACAAACGCTTCCGGGTTGGATCTTTTTATAGTTTAAACAGAGCTAGTAAATATCAGAGCAAACATGCAGCGACTGATGCATTAAGGGGTTGTATTAGAAGGTATATTTTAGATCTGTAGGTTCACTGAGTAATGAAACAGTTTCTGACTTCCGACAGGTCAGTCAGTGCTGTGAAAAAGTGTTTGCTCCCTTGCAGATTTCTTCTGTTTTTACAGGATCTTGAATTCGTTTAGAGTGGGCATTGATGTGACGTTGAACGCTACCTGCTTCATGTTGCCAGCTATCTTCTATTCAACCGATTCTTTTCAGTTCACACATTTAGCAGCGATCAGGCCTGTTTGCGGTGAATGAAGCTGAATTTTAAAAATGAGGTTTTCACTACAGTTATTTTATGATGTAACATGTTTTGAAGCATGTTTGTTTACACCTACTGAATGGAATCATCGCCTGAGGACTGGATTTTGTTCGTACCCAGGTCATCTTTGTCTGGCATTAAAATTTGTTTGATGGTCTGAAACATTTAAGTAAGACAAAATAAGCAAGAACAAAAGAAAGTGCTGGAGAAAGCGCCGTGTTCCCTTGACAGCTAAAATGATGTTATTAGAAAGGCCACACATTAAGAGGCTCTCTGAGGCCCGTTAAGGTCAGTGTGATTACTTACTTTGTGCTTTTGTTGTGCATTGTTTAAAGGTTAAAACAATAACTATCTTATTTTGGGAGCATTATTAAGACTTTAAACATGAATCAACATATCAAGTATTTAACAGATGTGCAGAGCAAACATCTGAATTGATGTTAAGTACAACACTGTGGGTCAGGGGTCATCGAGCATTTGGATATCCATTTTTTAGGTAACTACGATTCATCTGTTCTGTCGTTTGTACTTCAGTTTTTGCTTTTATGTGAATTTTTTTTCCCAGTATTAACTTTTCATAAGCCTTTCTAAAAACTCACACACATACAAAGATAAAAACCAAACACAGATGATTTTATGTTTCAGCCTTTAGCTGCGTTGTGTTAGCTAGTATGCTATGTCAGCCAAACCCATAAACCTTTAACCACGAACTGGAAGGATTGTTTGCTTTGGGCAGTTTTATATTTACATGTGGAATGGGAAAATTTCCACCCAAGATGCCCACACACTCTTCTTAGACCATAGGAAACCCTCAGTGGGAACTTTTTTGTTTTGTCACAGATAAGTAGAACAAGGGCAGAAGATTAGAAAGCGTTTGGCTGACTGGAAGGAAGATGGAGCTGCTTGCTGAAACACGGTGACATCAAAAATCCATTGTGATGGCTCTCTATGTTCCATATGACCTTTGTAAATTGAAATGTGACGAGTGAAGGGAGAGGAATGGGGTGTAAACGCTGGGAGCTTACATGCTCAAACGGGTCTAACGGTGTATGTCAATTCAGTTTAAGCATAAGATCAATGCTGAAAGATTTACAAGGTAATCTAGACGTGCTATGCTTTGGTGTTCCCTCTAAACCGTTCAACATGCTCAGTTTGTCATCAGGTCATTTATACGTACGGCATTTATACATAATATAATTTCAAATATATTATGATTTCATTACAAAATAATACACTTTCATCACAATCCCCTCTTCTGATAAGAATATGTAGCACTTTGTATTAATCACCGGCGCCGTTACAGCTGGAGACACCTCAAGTCTGGACAGATCCCACCTGAGAAGACAAATGTCAAAATTTGTCAGCACAAAAACTGTTGACGTGTAAAAAGTTGCATTTCATGTTAAGATGTTCATTTGACAGCTGGATTCTTATTTTTAATTTGGTATGAACCAAATACAACATGGTGCTTATTTTACTCATTGATTTATTTCCTAACTCAATGAGAATTAATTTGAGAATCGATAAGTGGGATCGATAATCAAATCGGTATCGCTAAATTGTCTTTGTTGTGATATGGCACATCTTTTAGCCCTTTCTTGCAGTGGACAACTGTCTAAAAGCTGTTTTCTTGTGTATTTTCACGTTATAAATGTACACAGACCTCTGAAGTGGACACTAGTGCGTCACACAATACACTGCCAACTACTGGCCATCCACTGCAAGTGGAAGAACATTTTTGTTCAATTCAATATGGCAGACAAACGAAAAAGCAACTCAGGAATATCCAGTCCCTCCTTCTACTGTGAAGGACTCTTGTGAAAAAAGTATTGTGACATCAAGTAACCCCTGAAGACTAATACTACTGATGTATTTTCCAAATAATAACTTCGTATCTGAAGAAAAATTACAACTGATCACCAAAAAAACTCTAGAATTTTTTTTTTTTTTTTACAATTTTTTAACCTAGCATTTTTTAGACTTTAAGAAAATTAAAAGCACTTAAAAAAAAACAACAATTCTGATATCAAGGATCATAATTCATGCATGAAAGGTCTCCTGGTTTTGATACAGTAGTTTTTTGAAAACCATAATACACTTTCATACTGGTAGCCGGCACACGGTTTAGTTAACACCAGCACTTTATTAGCGGCTAATGTTTGTTGTTTGTATAATTGCTATTAACTTTTACAAATTTCTGGTTTTCTTTTGCGTTTATCTCTTTACATTCGGTGAAAGTTTGCTCATTTCGCCGAGGCCTCAGATGTCCTCTTTTCTTCTCCACAGCAAAATCCATTTTCATGAAGTGTGCATTGGGATTCTGCATTGTGATGCAACAGCAGGCTGGAGAAAACAATGCGGCCAATTGTCTTCCTCCTGGCCTCTCCCGTGCGAGCGTGTTCATTCTTCAGTCCAGACTTGCACCGTCCCTCGTCTAAACTTGTGGCCCCTGGGCCCGGAGCCACCGGTGCTTACAGCCCCAAAGCCCCTTCCTCAGCCTATTTCTCTTCATGCCTCTGAAGACCAAAGTCCTCCATTTGTCATTGGTAAAACATGCAGAAGAGTTAGAGTGTGCCTCACATAGCAATAAGGGGACGGGGAGAAAGAAGACAACACAAACACCAGCGTGTTTTCCAGAAATGTTGCCCCTCTCCTTACAGGAGGGAAGAGAGTCCGCTCAACACCTCAAACTATTTATCGACGTGTGTTTAATTCGTTGGAGTCCAACAGCTGTAAGGATCTGCCATCATCCAGGAGGAGGGAGGGAGTGTGATATTTATGACATTGCTTCGCACACTTATTATGAGTTCATTGACCATTGTCTGATTGCGTGTCCCAGTGGAGTCGCAGGCAACTTTAAATACCACGCTCCAGCCGAATGTTGATTAATTGGCTGTCGCACGCTTTTGGGAAGGTGGTAGGGAGGGCGAGGGGAAGGTGAGGAGGCAAAGAGCGGAGGAGCGAACGAGAGATCCTGATGAAATTACGCGACAGATTGATTGATCTCCGTGGAGGCATGTTGCAGGGGAGGGACGCCGTTAAAACTGATGCGTCTGGATTAGTGTCAGAGGAGCCGCTGAAGGACAATGAGAGCCACCGCCAGGAGACGTGACCTTCTCGGCATATGAAACCCGCTGAGCAGCAGACTGCGCTGTGTGGCAGGAGACCAAGCACCGCGGGGACTTCTGGCTCTGCAAAGAGGCCACGCAAAACTGATATTTACAGGAATTTATGAATTGAGCGGGAAATCAGAGGTTTGAACCAGATACGGTTTTAATACTACAAATATTTTTTAAGAAATAGATTTTTTTTTACATATTTGCTGGAACTGTTACTATGTCATGATAGTATTATGAGACAGAAAATCTGTGAAAAACATTGAGCTCCTCTGCCTTATCCCAGTGCTTCAAGTGCTAACTAGAAACAACCAATCAGAGTCAGGAGGCGGGTCTTAGTGCTGTCAATAACAATCTTGTGTGCACTGCTCTTTACCCTTTCCTCCCCTTGGTCATTATTGCTAACGCTAGTTAGCACGGCCACCCCTGATGGCGGATAAACGGTTTTCCTGTAATGGTAAGCTGTTTCTCAGACATTAGCACATTTAGTGTAGCGTAGATGCTAAGACCCTCCTCCTGGCTCTGATTGGTTGTTTTTGGTCGGCAGCGTTGCATTTCTTCAAGGCAATAGTAGGGAGGATGTGGAGGAGATTGATGTTTTCTCATAAACTGTCACGACATGGTGACAGTTTTAACAAAACCATATTGTTTATAAAAGTTACATTCCACAGACACACAGGCTGAACAGCAAAATGTCAATTTTTTCTGAAAAAAAAAGGAAAGAAAGAATAGCAAGTCCTGATAAAAAATATTGAATCACGTTTAGCATTGTGGTTAGTTGCACTTTGATTTTCAACACATTCAATGGCCACTTTATTAGGAACGCCTTCTCCATACCCGCTTTTAGATAACCGTGTGATTTCAGAACCGCCTGAATTTTTCATGGGATACATTCAACCAGATGTCAGAAGCCGTCCTCAGACTTCCTGGTTCATATTTATGTGATAGAATCACACTGTTGGTGGAGATCTGTCAACCGGACGTCCATGATGTGAGTCTCCTAAAGGTGCTGCAGTTCATTGAGATCTGGCGACTCTGGCGGCCATTGGAGTAAAAAGTATTCAGTTTTCACAGATCAATCCTGATGAACAAAGTTTGGCTTTATAAAAAAAGTCTATAAAAAAAAACAACAAAAAGACATTGACATCAAAATGAAAACTGAGTGTTACAAAATAATCAAAAGTAATAATTTAATATCGACCTCAAAGACCGATCCACACAGTCTAGGAGCTGCTATTGCAGACAAAGTTGCATTTGCTAAATAGTAACTAAGGAGGTGAATAAATATACAATCATTTAGTTTGTTAAATTCTTAGTTTTCATTTAGACATTAAGGGTTTTTATGCATTTTGTGAAAAAAAAGTCAAATCTTTCTGATCATGAACAATTTATAAAAGCGGTAAAGAAGGTAATATGTATAACACCGTGATGTACTGTTGTTTATCAGGTCTGCTGCCTCCAGCCACACTGTTTCAGATCAGTGGCTCAGTCAAAAGGCTTTAATTAACCGATAATTGCATAATAATCACAGTCCAATCTGAATAAGGTGCGCTCAGCAGGGCTTCCTAACAATCAGAGCCTGCAAACGGTAAAAGGATTGATCCACAATGTCCCACGACTAAAAATAATGATAATTCGGTGAACGATTCAGTTCTGTAATCAGCGTGATGATGGACCTTCAGAACATCATGTCTGATTTTTGTCCTGGATTTTGTGTGTGTGTGTGTTTCACCAATCAGGCCCAGATTGTAACCATTCAGTTTCACCTCTAGGCTAAAAAAAAATAAAAAATCACAGGCCAAAGAACATTTGCTTAAAATAAACCTGGCTGGAACAAACCTCTCTGTTCTGTCAACCGATTTTGCTTTGTACACCTAAACTAACCAGCCAGGTAAATCCTGACTCTAGGCTGCTAAAGAAAGTTACAAGTACATTGTTAAGAGAGCAGAATGTTTTCTAACTACATGAAAATTATCTGGCACATTCTGTTTGACCTTTCAGAGCTGAAAAGCAGTTTCTTCTGAAGCTTTCTGCCTCTGTTGCTGGAACTCCTGAAATAACTATGTGAGTAAGTATTGAAGTTATTAACTATAAAACTCAGTGGAAAATAATTTTGCAGTACAGTGGACAGATAACTAAAATCCTTCAAGACTTGACACCGCCTCTAAAACGATTAGAACTGCCTATTTTAAAAGTTGAAACACAAATATACCTTGATATGCATTCATACACACAGTGGAAACCATCTTAGCTCTATTGCAGAAGCTGATATCTACAGGATACCTCGTTTCTGCTCTCGGGGTTTCCAGCCAATCAGTAGCATCAGGTCTCGGTATTTCAGCTTACTAAAATGCATTTTCTTTCAAATATTTAAGATATGAGCAATTAAAAATAGGTGATTCCTCCAACACTGAACCACAAACAGGAAGCTGTCCACAGTGTCATCTTTACAAGTCAGATTATAATACTTACACTATTGGACACCAGCCTTTCAAGTTCATGATAGTGGAGAACATGAAGCCATCAGATAATAAGGCTCCAACAACATATTTCTACATAAGCCTATTTGTGTTTTTTTAGGTGTTGCCTTCAAAATGTCCTCATGTGTGTCTCCATTTAGCTCAGATTTTCTGAGTTAACCTGTAAGATGACTCTGATATAATCATTTGGGTTTGTTCAAACTGCTTAGTGAACTTTTTAAATGAAAAAAGCAATAAAAAAACGTCTAAATTATTATTTTGACATTTAGTTAAAATAATTTTGATAGTCCCAACTAGCCCGAAACAGGAAAACTTTAGCCTGACTCAGTGTTAGACAGTGAGGATTGTTTTTTTCATGTGTAAAAAATCAGGTTTTTATTTGTTTCACAGGTTCTTCATAAAAAGCTCAAACATTTTACATTCAGACTTGCCACATACTTGATTGCGTTCCCTAATTATGTAGAATTGAATGCATGCATGTTTATTGTATGAGTATCAGAAACATCTACAAACTGCTGTAATTAGCTCATGTGCTCTTTATTCAGAAACGGCCTGTTGATGTTTGGTCAACCTGTGCAATTGTGCATAACATCGTTCTGGCAAAATCCGCTCAGAGAATTAACTCAAACTAAGCAAAGAAGTAAAAAAAAAAACAGAGCTACAGCTCCACACTAATAGGATCCTCCTACTTACTATTCAGCCTGACGGTGACCTTTTTATTCTTTTGGTTCCTCATTTAAATAATTACATTTTCGCAAAAGACACGAGAAACCTCAGATTTACAAAGTCTGCTTTGGGTGTTACTTTGATTACACATGTCCTCTCATCGTAGGCGAGGCAGATAACATGTGTACCAGCAAGGGTGACCTCTGGTAGACTTGAAAAAGGTTTTTTTGTTTTTTTCTCTCCCTTTAACTGCTGTGAAATGCTTTTAAGCCACAGGGTTGTGAATGTTTAGCAAAGAGAAGTGATTAGTGCGAATGGAAACAATGTCTTGATTCAGCACTTTGTACGTGGGGTTCCTTACCCTGATAATAACCAGCGAAGCCCCTCCCACTCTCCCCACTGTACTGAGTGGCTTACACAGTCGGAACAGCCAATTAGTTTCGGTGAAAGTGGTTGATAAAAGCCACAAATGCAGCATGACTAATTATGAGCAGTGGTGTTATTATGCTTGTGTACGTATCGCAGTTGAAGTACGGTGTAATCATCCTCCGTCGTTTGTTAAGTATCCCTCTAGGTAAGCATTAGCCGTCCGCCCATATTCAATTCTTCCGAGCAAAGGAACATTATCGGGAATCTCTTAGAAGTACATTGAATTAGAATATCTGCCGCGAGATCCTTTGATCCACTGCCAGTCTTCAAATGAAGCACAGAAAGCAGAAGCTGTTGGCCGGATCCTTTGCCGGGATTCAAAGCCGTCCCTCTGAAAAGTTTGAGCTAAAGATAAGCAGGGCCTGCAGACAATCGAGCCGTCCTTTGGTTCCTACCTGTGTCCCGTGTTTGAAGCCAGATATTTGACATCCGGCTGATAATCCCCTCACTCAAACATTGGCTGATTTTTTTATTATTTTTTTTTGGTTCAAGAGCTCGCTCTCGCCGCCTCCTCTTATTTGCAGTGGCCTTTTCTTTGCTAATTTTTTTTTTGCTGAGATCTCAGGGCTGATGTCTGCCGCCGATAAAGCCTGATCCCCGGTAATTACAGCAGAGAAGGGAATTGGATGTGTCTCTGGATCTGAACTGTGATTTGTAGTATAATTCGTTCTTCATGCTTTGTTCATGATAAGACTTTTAACAATGCTTTCTGTCCAAAGCACCACTGTGACTTTAAATCAGTATCGATCTGTGAATCTCCTGATTGACACGCCCATTGTAGGCATTTGATATGTTCTAGATAATTCTCGCACGGTGAACAACTGAGTTTGGCGTTTTCTTGTAATTTTCTCAAGGCAAAACCAGCTTTAAGTTGTTTTATTTTTTAGCTTATTCTAAGCAATTATTTCTTGTCAATTTTTTTTTCTGCCACAAAATATGTTAGGTGTTTTATATGTCACACAAAATAAATAAAAAGTGCAACCTTCATGGTAACAAAAATGAATATATGCACTTGCAAATAAAATAATTCAGATAGACACGTTTATACTGAACTGGAGACAATCAAAACTGGTTTGGCTCAGTCAGAGTTCAACTCTGAAGGAAATAATTGTTTTCTATTAAACCTTTTAGTTTAAACCTAATGGGACGTCATAAAGGTGGAAATCTTAACTACAGTAGATAACTCTCTTGGTGTCTTCATTAAATTCAGATTGAGCTAACGGCAGGTCCAAAGACAAACGGTCTTTCTGACATCTTTAAACTTCTCTCGTCTCCAATTTGTCAAAGATTACACTAATGCAAATGCAGCTTTATGAATCTTTAAACCAGCGTCACGTTTTCATTGGGTGGTGAGTTACAGAGAAGGAAAAAGATAAGATATGAAAAATGTAGGTAGGAGGCTGTGTGTCAAGAATAATATTTTGTGATGAAACAGTTCTCAGAACTCAACATGTAAGTGTAACGGTCCGACCAGCAAGGAACAAGGACAAAGGCATATATATAAAAAATAGCTTCTATTTAATTTAAAAAAAATCTTAACAAAAAGGCTTTTAACAACAAATCTCAAAAATATAAGCAAAATGGGCCAAAAGAAATCAACTAAGGCATACATAACTCAACATAACAAACCAGAAACTGACCTCACACAATGAACACACAGGGGAATTTATATACAAAGGCTAGCCTACACAAACGAGGAGGGATGGGAGAGAAGACAAAGACAAACAATGCATAAACATAAATAACTAATTCAAAT
>CAEGAG010212742.1:0-46057 GCA_903067065.1 Brachyrhaphis terrabensis
GTTTCCCTGATTGCCTCCCCGTGTATTTAGTCCCTCCGTTGTCTTTGTTCTCTGTCGGGTCCTTGTCTAAGTTTGTCTGCGTTCGTCAGTCTGTTTGCCTTCTCCACTCGTGTACTGTGCGCTACCTGCTACTAGCCCTTGTGTTCCTGCGATGCAGTGCTGCCACAGTTGTGGACTGTTCAACCCTGGTCAATCATTATTAAATCATCATTCATCTTACCTGGGTCTTCAGCGTCTGCCTCACCACCATTTCATGACAGAACTATCAGAAGACATGGCTCCCAAAAACAATCACTGATTGTAAAAACTTTACACTGGACCTCAAGGTGTTTGGGTTCTGTGCCTCTCCTCTGTTCCCTCAGAACTCTGGCACATTGATTTCTAACTAAAATGCCAAATTTGCCAGGTGAAAACCTGGCAAAAGGAAGAGAAAATCAAAACCACAATATTCAAATAGGCACAAAGTCAATGTTTTAAACAAAGCAAAAATGAACCATTAAAGGACAAATAGCCACATCAAAGAACGTGTTATTAATTAAAAACAATTGCTCTTTGAAAATTCAGATTTTGATTTTATCGATATCTATGTCTCATTTTGAGATATGGTTGAAAATTAACAATCTACATGTATACAACAGGTATAATAAATTTAACAAGACATTTTTTCCCAGTTTAAATATTCCCAACGGGACCATTGAAATAAAATTTTACTTTGATATGTTCAATACTTGATTTAACCAATTTTACAGCGGGTTATTTCTCTGTTGTTGGTTCAAACACTTTCCACTTTATCTTTGAAGTTTTTTGTGCTACTTCTGTAAACCCAGAAACAAGTCTAAGTTAGGAATAGAGTGACTTTTGATGAGGTAGAGTATGACAGTGCATAAAGTCAGACTAAACGCTGAAAACACAGACTGATGACAGTACGAGCAGAAGACCTGAAAGGAGGTGAGAACAGAGCAGCTGTCTCCATGACAGAGTGCTTAAATTTGAAGTAATTACATTTTCAAACATCCATCCTTTTTAGCTCCGGCTGGCACTCGGTGTAAGTCACTGTGTGGGTTTGTCTGGCACATAAATTTTACTTACTGCACGTGTGCAATGGGAAAACGTCTACAGCTTTTGTGTGTGGAACCATCAGCTCAATTTCAGATCATCATTAATAACAGGGTTGAATCTGACAAGAAAAATCAATAAAAGAACAGATATTGTGGTGACTCTGCTGAATGGAGGTAAGTAACATGAAAATGTATCTTCTGCTAATCTCAGCCATCTAAAGTTTTCTTATTTTCTCCTATTCTGTCTAGCTTGGTGGTTATGTATTAATGGTAAACAATGGCTGTGCTCCAGAAAAAGTTAAAAAGGAATTTTGGACTTGTAAAGCAAAATTACAATAATAGGCAGGAGACAGACGAGTTAGGAAAAACTTATAATATGTCACAATAATCTGATTAATAATGAGTGACAGAAAAGAGGGAACTTAAATGTTGAGAAAGGTTGATTGGAACTGGTGGATCTAATTTAATGTGCCCCATTTTGGTTTTATTTTCTTTCTCCCTTAATAAGGTAAAGCTTATTTTAAAAACTGCATTTTGTGTTTGTGTTGTCTCTGATTAATATTTAAATCAAGTTGATATTGTCAAGCAATCAAGTGCAACAAACATGGAAAGAAAAAGGAAACCAGAAAGGGGGCAAAAACTTTTCCACACCACTGTAGCTGTGGTGGGAGCATGAATGAGCAGCTGGGCTGGCTAATAAACACAAAATTATACAAGCCTTACAGGGAAAAGCAAAACAGAACATGACTAATGACCAAGAGTGGCTCTACAACCGAAAGCTAAAGTGACAACAAAATATAATGGATATGGGATCGTGATATGAATTGTGCAGAGGGAGAAAAACTTCTCCTGGTTTTTCCCAGCCGATCAACAGGAAGTTATTTTTCCAGTGAATGGAAAAGTTACAGCTGTATATAGTCACTTAATCAATTCCCCTTATCATTTAATAATATACTTAAAATGCTAAAGATTTTAGTAAATTAAAACATTGTAATTTGCACTTGCTTATATATCAAGAATACATGAGAGACAATTCAGGTATTTGCAGGGGACTGTGGCCCTGAACTCCTTAAAAATACTTGTGGTCCACTTTAGTTAAACATTGTAATCTTAAATGACAATATGATATGATTTTATATCAGTTTATGTTTGTTTTATTGTGCAAAGTTAATAATTGATGTATTTTGTCGAAAATAAGTGAAACCTTTCTGGTGTAAAACCAGCGTGGATCCTAGGAAAGCCTAAATTTAAATATCAAACCTCCCATCCACATACTCGTTATCTCCAAATAGAGTTTTAGATTTGATCAAGCCAGCTTTCACAAATAAAGTTTTGCTATGTTAAACCTGCTTCAGTATTTGCCCACCAGGTGGTTGGGGAGCAAAGAAAAAAGTTTGTAAAGCATCACAGGAAGCACAGAATCATAAAAGCAAATGTAACCTAACAAAACGCAAGAGGCCGAACAAATGCTGTAAAACAAACACTGTAAATGGCTTAAAAAAGTGATTTAAGGTAACATAACTGATGAGGTAAAGATTATAATTGCACAGTGGTTAGGAATGGTCTTACACCAGGTGTGTTGAGTGTAAATGGATACACATTAGCCCATAAATTTGAAAATTGAGCTTGAGAACTATTTTCACATCTTCATGGTTGGCGAATATTTGCATTAAGAAGGGTTTCTTTCATCCTGCCAAATGGACCCAGTCTCCAGCTTTCCAGCCTTTGCAGATGGTCAGTATGGTACCCAACTGACTCTGCAAAGGGGGCGTTCATTGAAATGAATTTCTATTACAGAAAACTGACTGGCTCGAATAAATCATAATAAAAATGGAACTTGTGGCCTGTCATCTCTCAAAGATCGGCTACCTTGGGACACTGCTGAAACCTCTCCTATCATATGCCCCAGTGAAGCAGAGACGATGGGAAAGAGCATGGAGAGGATTTCTGTGCCAGAGGGAAAGATTTTGAAAGAGATTAAAATACAGTTCACTTTTTAAAGTCATCCTCTTTTTAGGAGTGGAGGCTTCCAGATACAGCTACAGTTTTTTTGTCTCCTGTCTGAATGTTACTTTATCGCTGTGACCATCGCTTCTGAATTATGCTGATAAATCATACACGTCAAATGGGAAAAGATAGACTGGTGGTTTGAAAGAGCTATTTCATGTTTAGTCAGACCCCAAAGGTGTGCATGACAGCTTTTGGGAATATTTCTTGTTTCCAACTGAAATTAAGCATATTTGCTTATCAAAATGCAACTGTCAGATTTTGTTTTATTTTTAAATTAAAATTCAAGTTACAAAAACAATTAAATAATCAAATCTGCTGTATTGTATAATCAAATGTTGTCAGTCTTTATTGACACGATGAATATAAGTCAAAAATTTTTGTCATATTTGTATTAGTTTTAAAAAACTGTCTTTTATTAGTTTAATGCCAATTCTATAAACGTATTTCTGGTTTTCTTAGTTCAATAGTTGTACTAGTTCCACTGCAGAAAGGTCATAGGTTTAGATCCTAGGAGGAGCCATTCTGTGTGGAGTTTGCCTCAAGTTTCACTGATTACTCTGATTTATCTCACATTCCCAAACCAATACCACGTTAGGTTACTTGGAGATTCTACATCACCATTTTCTGAGTCTGTGTGAATGGTTAGTTTTCATGAAGACTAATTAGCTCGAACTGAGATAGGTTCATGTAAATGCAAACAAAGGTTAGCAAGAGTTTTTGATCTGTGATCATGTTTGCTTGTTAAAACAGCTTGTTAAGTATTACAGAAAACCCAAAAGCTCTAGAAGGGTTGAATGTTAAAAGCCCTTTGACGTAAACAAGTGGTTGACTGATTACAGCTAAACAAGAGGAAGTTGGTTAAATTTAGTTCGACATTTAAATGGAAGCAAATGTAGAGATACAAGAGCTGAGAAGTGATGATTTGAGCATAAATCGGGTTTGATCAGTAGTGTGGCAGCATGAAGTAATTGCAAATAGAAGAAAAAATATATACTCGCAAGAATAAAGAGAATTGCATTCATGATAATTATAAATTTTTGCTTCGGTGTTATCTGCACTCTTGCAGGGATCAAAAATGTAATTTGAAAACAGATCAAAGGAACTGAGGTTAATGATGTTCCACCTTTTAATTCTTAATGGGTAAATAGAAGGATTTAATAGCCTTAAAATCTTATAGTTTATAACTAAAGCAAATAAACCATGCATAAAAATTGTTTATAAAATATAGTTTTCAGAAAATGATAAAGAAATTAAGAATTTTACATGTTTTTCAGTATTAACGTCTTTAAAAGATTGATTGTTGTAAAACATAAGCCCAAAAGATTGCAAGAAACATTCAGAGTGACAGTTTCTTTGAAGCACACAGTGATGTACTAAATTTAATGGCTGTATTATCAATAAATCATTTCTTCAAGAACACTGACCTAAGATGAAGAGATGAAAATAGCATACAGCCATCTCTGAATATGTGGGGTTAGAAAAAGGGCAAAGCAGATGAAAAAGTAGATTACATCTGGAAATATTTCAGTCTGAACTTTAAATGAACGTTGTTCCATTTATATCCTCGCATGTTGAAATTTTTGGAGAAAGTATTACAAAACCAGTCTGGTTAAAATGAAAGAAATGTAATTTACACTGTATTTGAAAAGGCAGCTTTACAGATTTTTTTTGTGGTTTGTTTTTTTGTTGCTTAAATTCTTTAGATCAAACATTTTTATATCAAAAAAATATAAATATATATATAAAGTATATATACTTTATATATATATACACTATTCAAGCTGAGCTTGAGCAAAAAGCATCTACTCTATAAAACTAATAAGTGGTAGTGCAGCAGCAACTGCCACCCAGTATCTCACTTTGGAGAGGATATTGGGGCTAGTACATGTTCACCATCACAGTTCAAGTGGTCTGTTCCAGGTCATTCCACAATGTCGCATTTCCTTCAACATTTTCTGAAGAACAGAAATCATAAATTCATTAATTAGAGTCAGTTGTTTAAGGCCCTGAAAAACTAAGGCATTGCACTGCCACCTCCATGCTTGACTGTTTATTTAATCTTCATTTTCTGAAACGCTGCTTTAGTTGCATGACACTCCTTGCAAAAATGTATCACATGTTCTTAATTAATCAGATGGTTATTTGTTTATTTATTTTAAATGTCTCAAGAATCATAAAAATGTTTTTGGGGAAAATGTGATGGGGCCTCTGTTCATTTTGCATAGCTGTTGTTTTTGCATTGGAACTGTCCTCTGGATCCCATTTTCACTCAGTTGCTTGCTGAATCATGAAACGTGCCTAACTGAGCCAGGTTAGGTGTGTACTGCTTTAGCTGTTGCTCAGGGGTTTTTGTGACCTCCAGGATGAGTCATCACTGTGCTTTTAGAGGAATCTTGCTAGGTCAGCCACTCCTGGGAAGGGTCACCATTATCTGCTTTCTCTATTTGTGGATAAGCACTCAGAACAGTGGTTCACTGGAGCATCAATCCTAAGATTTTAATATATTTTATCTGATATTCAAATTAGTTTGATTGATGTATAGTTTCTTAAACATATACATCTGACAAAAAAGCAAAAACTGAAGAAATCAATGATGGTGTGAGGGCTATTCTGATTGACTCAAAGTTGTTTTGATGTTATGAAAGCATAGAAGAGCTCTCAGCCAATGGAAAATTATTTGATCTTACAAAAATGGCATTTATACATTGTTGCCATATTTACAATGCCATAAAGGCCTCCAAAACAGACCTTACATGTTATAAATACTGACTTCACAGTTCATCCTTTGAAAACAAAATACAGCTGAAAGAAACTTTCCGAGTCAGATGAGAAAAACATGAGTTGCTCAGTCAAATAAAACAGAGAAATATTTAACAACACTGCTCCTTTATTGACTGTTATGTGCTCTTAGTATCATGTTGTGCAGCTATTTTCTTTGAGCACAACTGGTATATTACAGCTATAAACATAAAGAGTCTTACAACTGTCTTAGTAAACACTTTCATCTATTCTTGAGAAAAATTAGCTCTTTACCAGATGTGTAAAACCATGCTGCTAGTCTCATGAGGGATCTATGAATGGATTCAAACGCTTCGTCTTAAAGCAGCGGAGACTGGTTCTTGGAAAACGAACCAAAAAGCTGAACCGTATGCAAATCTTGCTCTTGTAACCCAATGAAATATCATCAGTAGTGATTTTTGTTTTTCAACAATTCCACACCTGCCATACAGTCTCAGATAAGAATAATTGCATTGCTTTCCCAGTTTGCGACACCTGAAAATGTGGAACCTAATGTAATCCTAGAATATGACAGAAGTAGAGAACAAGTTCTAGACACTGTTTTTATGTTGTATTACTTACTCAAGTTATCTCATTAAGCAGTGAATATATTTTGAGGTCATATTTAAATTTTGTTCATGATTTTTGAAAGTTAAAACTTAAAATACGGGAAGTTTTCAAGAGATGACAAGTTGCCAGAAAGAAACAAACAAACCAAGAAAACCTACAGAAATACCTTGAGAAAAGCGAAGAAATGCAGATTTAAACAAAAAAAATGCCTGTCATTCTGATGGGTAGAGTGAGCTAACTAGGCAAAAATACCAGCTATATAAAGGCAAGCTCATGGCAATTGTCAAAGATGTTGTAGAGCTGAATTGTCATGGCACTTGTTATTTGTATTCAACAGTGACATTCTGTTACAGAGGGTGTGGTGGTGAGTTATAAAGTAACTTAGGGTTACATAATGCTACTTTTGTACTGTTCAACACCTCAAAAGACCTGTGGGAAACAGAGTAAGCCCTCTTGCTGCTACTGCAGCAGCTCTCTGCCATAAGCCTATTTAATACCAACTCCTTCAAACACAGTGCTAGTATAAGTCAAAGGTTAATGAAAGGGCACCTGGTTGGGAGAATGAAGACATGGTAGCAGCGAGAGCAAAAGGGATTAGCCCTGTTCTTATATCAAAGGGATCCCCAGCCAGAAGGGCTCAATCTGGATTTTATGTGGAAATCTGACTCCATTGCAGAGATATTGGTTCCAAAGGCTTGAATCCTCATTTTCTCTCATATCCTTCACTCTCATACATAACAATGTGCAAACTTGTGGTTGAAACAGAGTATGATGCATAAGACTATTAAGTGTCTAAAGGTGGGGTCATGTCCCTCCAGAAGAAAGTTTTGAAGCAAAAGGATAATATTGGGAAAAGGTAGATCAATTCTGATTAATATTTTTACTGTTCAGTGAGTAAACAATTTTCTCCTATGAGGAACACATTAGATTATTCAAGTTACAATTCAGACTGAAAACAACCATTGTTCTGTAAGTCACTTCATATATACACTGGATGCTAACAAACATACATAATCCAGGCTGTGTAACCTCTTACCATCTCTCTACATTCATCCTTTTGTGAAGAGGAACAGTTCCTGCCTTCCATCCTTGGAATGACGTTAACTCGATTAGACACCTCTTCATTCAAACTGAAAGACTGGCAATGGAACCAAATGCTACAGAAACAGAAGGCAGTTCTGTGAGACGAGAAATAACAAGTTAGACCTGAAGTGACGAACTCTATTCTTCTTTCTAACGTGGGGCTATCTAGCAGGGGAGAATGTGACTTATCACAAAGGTTGTCCAAAAACAATCTTCACTCATTTTGTTTTTAGAAAACAGAATAGGCCTTTGAGAAACCTTCAATTTCCAGGTATATAGATTTCAAGATTTCTGATTCTTTTTCATTCTCTGTTGAGCAAAGTATTCATTAGAATTCTTTGTTTTTGTGAGTTGCTTCAATTTAGTATGCACAATTTCTTCAGTTTTAGTTTGTAGATATTGTTTGGCTGACAGTACATTTTATTGTATTTTTTTCTGAATCTGTGGAATACAGAAACCTAGAATTTAATAGGATGCACATAGCTTGCTCCATATAATTTATAGATTTTCTTTTCTTTTGCTGCTCACCTGCTGAGTTTCTTTTGTTGGTTTATAGCTGGAGGCAGATGCTTCATCATCTGCTTGTAAAAATCATCATGTACTTATTATTTTAAATACTCAGCGTCTTTTCCATTGTACTCAATAGGACTGTACTGTGGAGTACAGGGTTCACTGCCAAACACAGTAGTGAGCTCAGCACATTTTTTAAAGTATCCTTACACAGGATCAGACTCGTTTAACTTCTAGGGGATTTTCATCTAATTTTAAATACAAAAAGAATGCTTCCGTGGTTTAAAAAAATGTCCACACAGTAGTTTAATATTGACCCTGTTTTCCAGGGAAAACTTGCACCAAAATGTTTTTTTTATTATTTGGTTAATCTAATCTTGCTTTTTTAATTTCAATTTAAAATGTCACAGATCGAGATTTTATAAAAATATCCCAGTAATATTTTTCCTCTTTTCTTTGTGTTTACTTAATAAGTTTCACTTTGGGTATTCTAATAATACCTATGATGCATAGCAGTTACAAAATGCTCCAGGGTTAGTATCCTCTCTACTGGAGAGCCGAGCGTCCTACATAGCCGAGCATGAGATTTTGTGTGAAGGCTAACTGAACACAATAATGAAGATAGACATGTTTGCATGAGTCTATGATGTATGACATGTCTGTAAAGTTCTAATTCACAAAAACATATTTTTTTAGTCACTTTAAAAATCAAACAGATCCAATGTATGTCAAAATACATCGTCAGTTGAATAGAATTATAGAGGCTGATTGAAATTCAGTTTCATGCATTTCAAGTCCACCCTTCTTATAAATTCAGTCATGTTCAGTTTATCATGACATTCTCATCTAAGATAAGCAGTCCATCTGTAGAGTCAGAAACTTTACAGCAATCCCTCCTCCAGGACAACCAACAGTAGACTCGACTGAATCGAGTTACTAACTTTGTAGAAATCCCACACTGAACATACATGTTCTTATTTGACTGGGACCAATACTCTCTCACTTCCATTTATTGGTTTTGCATGTTTAGTTTTGCTCACATTTCATATAAGCTCATCAGAAATGTTTAAATCTTTGCTAGAGTTAGTTATAATATACATTTTTATTTACACATGTTGGCAGTTTTGGTTTATATGTTGCTTTTTCTGTAGCTCAATATAAACATGAACAGTGAAACAAAGGATTTCTAATAATAGTTCCCATTAACTTTAGTAACTTATTATTTGTAGTAAACCAAATGCATACGTCTTACAAATTTAGATTTAAAGTAATCTTTAAATTTTACCAACATGTTTCTTCTGACTGGAAGTGTTATTAATGTGCCTGTGTTTTATTAATTATGAAACTTTCCCACCTGAATTTAATTTTAAATTAAAAGTTAGATTACAACAGATCAAAAAGAAAACTACTTTTGGCAACAGAAATGAGGCCTTAACGAAAAGCATGTTTATTACATAGCTAAAGAAAAGTAAAATGTAGTGTTAATCTGTCCAATAAGAGTTATTGTTATTTAATAAAAATGACTTAACATCGTGAACTGACTTGAGACCCTGTCTGTGTACAATAAACCCCAGCTTTGAACCACTTGTATAGAAGACATAACTCTTTGCCATATCTTGAGGCCCCTCTTGACAGTGTCCGAGGATTGACTGCAGAGGACCTTACGTCCTGGGAACTATTGTATGCTGACTGGGACACATTCCTATGTCAGAGCTGTTTCTTGAGTAATAATAAAAACAAGAAATAACTCCAGTTTGTATTGTCTGACTGGTAACCAAAACAGGCTGTGTTCATAGTTCTTGGAGATTTCTTATACTTTCTTTTTTGTGTCATTTTTTTAGATGGATCTGTCTGAAATCCTCCTTTGTTCAACTTAGTCAACACAGTTGTCCAACATTCTCACAGGCATTTAAAGGTGGCCAAACCCTAATACACAACATTCCCACTGACCAACATTATGAGTTGTTTTTTAATTACATTTCTGTGGCTTAACATTGTTAACTTCTTGTGACTCACCCATGTGGTCACCCTGTGGTGCTATTTAAAAAATTTGTTTTACTTTCAACCATGAATCCCTGGCTTATATGTATTTTTTCAAAGTTACTTTGTTTGGTATTTTATTTATTCATTTTATATTTTAAAGGTCTTTGTAAAAATGTTATCTGAAATGTTAAATGCTCTGAATCAACATCATCATATCCTGTGGCTTTTGACTAAGTAGTGTGATGATAAATGAAAGCTCTAAATCCTTCTGCTATTTTGGAAAAACACTGCTACATTTCCTTCACATCCACACTCTGACCCACAATAGCATGTTTGACATTGGCTCTGATTATCTTTGCATATGGAGTGGTCTAAAGAAAATGTGTTTCTGTGTGAAGGCTGAAGGGAATTGTTTTGGCAGAGATGGATCGGCTTCTCTGTAGCCATCTTTATAAATTGGATATGGCAGCATAATTCAGAGCTACTTAAACACCTCGCAGTCACTCCCTGTGGTCCCACAGTGTGTCAGCTTTTCTCCAATATGTTCCTCAGAGATAGGCCTTCTGGATTTTCATAAAAGAGCCCAGTTGCTATGAAAGGATTTTAATGGATTTACAGGAAGTCATTAACATTAGGCGCCAGTGTTTGTCTAAGGTGCTATTATCATGGGATGTCAACAGAATAAATAATGTCATTCCTATTTATCTCTCTGCTCGTTGCCTTGTAAAATTCTGTGACACACACTGTGGTGTGTTACTTTCTTTAATCTTTTTCAGATGTATTGGGTGTATTGGGACAGTTGAAATAAACCTTTTTCATAAGAAGACATTGACGAATTACTTGTGTGAGACTGGTGCTTAATCAAAGTGAATTGTTCATTAATCTGAAGTGGCTTGTATTGCTGTATATTTATGCAGTACTGAAAGGTGTATAAACTAAAATGGGTTTGAATTTTTAGAAATAAATTTATCTGAATGGCAAACACAAAGGGAATGACAACAACACACTAAAGAATAATCTTAATTTCATTTGTGAGACATTAGTGAAGTTAATCAATTGGTGCCTTCTTCCCAGCACCCCGGTTAGGATGAAAGTGTGATCCATTTATAATGGATCGCCCCAGCCCCCTTTCCTAATGAGAACCACCAAGCTAGTCTGCCACTCAAATAGTGTTGTACTAGTACTTCATGCAACAATTAAGAGGAATGCCAATCATGTCCATAGCCTTCAAAATTTCATGACAAATCTCATCCGTACCTAGTGACCTGCCACCAGGGACCTTTTAAACTACACTGGCAACCTCTGCGGTAGTGATGGAATCATATTCTCATGAGTCTTCTGGTTCACCCTCCTCAGTGGATGACCATGACCAACCTTTAACTGTGGGTTGACCGCCTTTTGTCTGTTTGAGACATCAAAAAGAAACAGTAGTACGTCTGGTCCAACACACCTCCCTCCTGCTAGCTCGGTGTAGCATTCAACCTCCTCCTGCATGGGTCAGGCTATGTAGCTACGCTGCGTGAGGTGCGTTCGAGTGCAATAGGATAAACTCACTGCTCAGTTCAAATAGGTACTAATAAAAAAAATAAATTTACATAACAAATAATGACTGATTTGGTGGAATTTGAAAAACTATTACACATAATATTTAATGGTGAGTAGTCAGGCTGTCACAACAGGAGGCAACGCTCGATCAAGAGTACCCCTGACCCCCAATACCTCCCTCCAAGAGGGTGCCACAGTCTCTCAAATATGGGTGAGGTTTGATCAGCCATATCATTGGAATCTTTGAGTCCCTCTTAGTTTGAATTTGAAGCTTAATATAAAGTATCTTTCTCCAAGATCAGTTTGCCTTGGGAGATTACCAGGAGCTAAAGCTCCCAACACCCTAACCCCAAAGATCAGAGGGGTACACCAGCCCACCACCATGTTGAGGTGGGAATAAAAATAACTATAACCCATTTTCTTCAACACCATAGAAATGCTATTTCAGAAATTACTCTATTCGTTAACAAAATCTTTGTATATGGTATTGAATTGTTTTTTAACTGAATTACAGATAGCATCTCTCACAAAAAACCCAAATATATTGAACCTGCATTGTCACAGGCCTGTAATATACAGTCCAAAATAATTTAATCAAACCAACACAACTGTCTTAATGTAAAACCCCAACACAAGAAAAACAACATCTTGATAGTTTACAGTTTAGCTTGGTTATAGTCTGCAAAAGTTATTCTTGAAGGGTTGTATTGCTGTTTTTTTGTTTGTTTCTACAGCATAATTGAAATAGTTGTTTATCTGTGTTTTCATACTGGATTGTTACCCTTGAAATGGCTATATTTATACTTTAGTGTCAGAGATTAAAAGTCCTTCCTACCAAAGTCCGTAAAAACTTTCTAACACAGTATTTCTCTAATAATGAGCGAAAGGTTAAAACAACCAGTGAACAATGAATGAATAACAAAACATTAAAATTATCTTAATTTTGGCCAATATTATGTGGCTTAGAGCTTTCTCAAAGTCTGTAATGTTAGAGTTTAAGGATTTCTTGTTTTGTTTTTTTCAGCTCTTTAAAGCATTTTTGTCCTTGCTGTCACACTCAGTTTTAAGCCCTTTCATCCCTAATCCTTAACAACAGTGTTAAAAGAAATATTCCCTGTTTTGAAGTGATTTTTCAGCAGCTGGGAATTCTATCTTTTTTTTTTCTAAGAAAATATTGGTCACAAAGTTTGGAAGACTTAAGATTTTCTGGAAACTCAAAACAGAAGTACATGCAATATATTTCATGTGATTTCCAGACATGATATATATAGGACCTGTGACAGTCATGAATTCAGAAATTTGGTTTAAATTATTTAAATGCTGTTTAAAGTGTTGACTTAAATGGCATATGTGTTCATAATAAAATGCTTCCTTAAATTAGGTGAACATTAAAATGTAGCTGTCAGTTATGACAAGAAATAGGGAATGCCACATAAGAAGAACATGTAAATGATTCGGCTACTTTTGATTCAGTGATGTTTCTCATGATGTTGAAGACGGGCAGGGAGGTTTTGGGGAGGTCTGGTGCCTATCTAGTCATTGGGTAAACCACAAGACTGTTTTGTGGCAGTGTGATAGTGCTGGACTATAGAAAAGGAGACAGAGCACAAGCATATTAAAACTACATACTTCAGACTTGTCTTAGAAAAAAAGTCCAATAATGACACCACATGCATCCCTCCTCACTTTATTCTTGACTGTAATACCTTTGGCTTTGCTTTAGACATAAGAATACAAACTTAAGACTCATACTCTAATCAAAAAGTAATAGGATAAACTGAGTTTTTAGAATCCCAATTTTATTGATGTTGGAGATACATCTATAACAGCACATATGCAGTCTTTAATTTACTTAAAGTGTGCTAAATGGATTTTATGAAGGAGGTTTATTGCACTGCTTTACATCTTTTATGACCAATTGTATTCGAGATGGATTTATTTTTTTTGGTTGTTTCATGGATGTTTCTGCTCATTTTCCCAAATCAATTTAATCTTTCAGTATCTGGCAAATAAGTTTTTGTCAGTAAAATAATAGTAACAAAATAAAACTCTTGCTAAATCCATTCCACACTGGAAGGATAGTAAAGGGAAGGTTAATTGACTTCAATTACAAACATATCCTCAGTGGACTGCTTTTTTGGTAACACTTTCATTTCCACTTTGCTTTATGATCGAAAAAAGCAATGAGGTATGGTATATGAATCTGAAGAGCTATTTTGGATTATAAAATATAGTTTATGTAAGCACAGGCAACAGGGGGGAATAAAAACTAAATCAAGTTTCAAGTTCTAAAAAACAAGACAATCAATATGCTAACAGTTGAATAATATCATGACAAGCAAAAAACAAGTGGTGGAGCTGGAAGCTTAGTTCAGAATGATTAGCTGGTGAATTATAGACACAAATTAGTTTATGGTTCAACACAGAGTTGAGTCAATGCCAGAAGGAAGTTGCAAAGGACAATTTATTCGATACTACCAAAGTGCACCAAATAAATTGGGCAGTGAAAATTCTGGTAAAATAAATAAGGCACTCCCGGTTTAATGAAGTCTTTTTTCACCAAAATTTATATCACCATGATTTCAAAATTTTAAAGAAACATAATTCTTTTGCTAAACATTATACTTTGATTCTTTTTGTTTGATTATGTTGCCAGGCACTTGAACTAGTGCCTGGCAACAGGTAGTAATATGTCCAAATCCTTCTAATTTGGACTTAATTAGATGCCAGGAATCACATTCAGCTTTTAATTATACTGCAAAAAACTTTTACTACAACAAATTACTTAATTATATTCCTGGGTAGGGTTTCAGTAGAAAATTCTGGTATTTGTTTTTTTTTTTTTGTCAGATGCTCATAGATGTGGTTTACACACAGCATGTGTTCACAAAGTTTTGCAGCATTTCTCAACCAGAGCTGTGGGGTTGAACACCTGATATACTGCCCTTGCAAAGTCATTTTTTCAGGGACTAAAGTTATCAGGTTTTTTTTTTTTTTTTTTGCTTGGTGCCACAAAATGTTCTAAAATCAGCTTGATGGCTTAAAGTATAGGCAGTTTCTCACTGACCCCCTACAGAACATAAAGGGGTGAATGGAGAACAGGTATTAGCCCCATAGATCATGTAAAATTAGCAGCAGGAACCGCTGTCAGCTCAGACATTGGCACTTAATCTTAGGCTTTTGGCAGACTGTTGCCTTAACAGGTCAAATGATATCTATAAATCAAGGATCCCCTGGTGGAGAGTGAGAGGCAGCCATAGAGAGGAGGGGTGCTGCACACTGCTGGCGCTGAAACTCAAAGGAATTAAAGCCTGGTCATGAAGCCTAACCCAGGGAAATAATCCAGTCTATTTCATAAAGGATTAAAACCTTTAAAGAAGATTGATTGCCTCTTTTTGCGTTTCAATGCGATGTAATCCAAGATTATGCAGATCACATGGGGTTAGATTTAAAAGAAATTTGCACACGATTCATGATGAGAGGGGGATTGCTTCTTGAGATTGCCTGGTTGGTTTGTCACAGTTGTGCTTGAAGGAAATATTTTTGTTTCCTCTGTACTCATTTCACATTGCATTTGTCAAAGACAGGTAGTATTTTATTTTGCAGTCTTACCAAGGTCAAATTGTCTCTTATCAGAGAACACAGATCAAACTCCCCAAAAATTGCAGAACAGTAAGCGCCAACACCCTCTTCATATCTGAAGTCAGACAACATCTAAATGGCAACAGGTCTCACAAATATAGCACCAAAACCCCAAACCCCAATCACCGTTATTTTTAACGGTGATTGGACACAAGAAAATAATGATTTAATGATTAGTCTTTGCAATTAGTAAAAAAAAAAATCTAAGCAATATTTGACACAATAGTTCATTATTTAATTAATTTTGACATAATTTTAATTAACAGATAAATATGTACATTATATAATAAAGATGGCAGTTTTGAAATGTCCCCAAAAAATTGTCAGTCTCGTTAGTTGGAGACCATATTGTAGTGCCAAAAGATGCCATAGTCGCTTATTTGAAACTGCACATCTCAAGTCAAAAAAAACTTTAACCAATAATTTAGCGCAGCAGAAATAAAAAAAATAAATAAAAATAACATGAAAGAACTTAGTTACTTTTTATTACTTGACAAGTTAACAAGACTCTCCTAGTGCCACGGTGCTTCGTTTGCATGGTGGGGAAAGTAAAGCACTGAGACAGGGTGACTGGAATATCAGGTGAAGAGAGCCAATAATGATATGTAATCACAGAGTGCAGCAGCAGCAGAAGCAGGGGAACGGAAGGTAGTGATGGAAATAGAAGTTTCTAGCATGTGTGTGTCGATGTGTTTGTGCAAAGCTGCCCCCAAGTTAAATGCTCCACCACCCTCGGAACTAATTTAAAGTCCTCGTTTAGAGGCTGTCACACGAGGGGCCGTGATGACCACTGATCTCTGCACATTTAACGGCAAAGGCAGCTGTCAGGGGCTTGACAGACAGGCCCCACCACTGACTGATTACATACAGAGCAAGAGTGAACTGTGATCTGGTGAACTTTATTTTCCCTGGCAGGTCCAACGTGGGGTGAATGCCTCAGCTTGGTGGCTATTCGCAGATCTGCTTCATCGTAGGCAGACTCTCCTATCTGCACCATTTACACCACATGCACATACTCAGCAAAGTTATCATTTATTAAGTTTGAAGACAGCAATTCCCTGACACCTTTGATGATAAAAAAATAAACACTTGCAGACAATTTTATTGCATTTGAGAAAAAAAAAAAAGTGCAAGAAGTCAGTCATTCTGAGGACCGGGCATGCAGAGCTTCATCGTAATGCCGTTGGTGCTTTTAATAAATTCATTCTGTGAAGGCGAAATATTTTATGCTGGCATATCTACTCGAGCAAGCGTTGCTGCTCCAGAAAACTAAGTGTAACTGCAAATTGTGTATTTCTAATTCTAGTTGGGACAAAATATTTCACTGTTGAGAAAACAAAGAGCAGGAGCATCTGTACTGTCTAGAACACCACAGTTGAGTGAGCTATGCTACAAATAAAATGTTGTTTTTAACTGCATTGCTACGATACTGGGTTTTTAAACAGAAACCAACAATAATGTTAACTTTGTGAAATATTAGGATGAGACTCTGTATTGGCCAAAACCTATTCTTACAAAACTGTTCTGGTCTCATTGTGCCATAAATGTACGGTCTTTCTTAAAATGTCTTTACTGCTGAATGGTATCTTTTTATGTATAAGTTGTAATTATAGACAAAAGTAAGTTAACATTGTTGTAAGAGTTATTAGCAGGTATCTAATTTTCTCCAAGTTCATGTACATTGCTTTGAACATATTAGCAATTAAATGGGACAAATGGCTGAATGAAAAAATACTGTCTAATTTAATCGTTGGCCTTCATAGAGCTGTAAGTCATCTTGGCTCTTATAATTGTCTGACACCTTGAGGCAGCTGTCTGAAAATGTGAAAATACAGTCAGCTGTTGACCACCTTCCTTCTTAAAACGATGGAAGATACTCAAAAGATTCCCAGGTGTACTACTTCAATTATAGTTTCCTGGTAAAGTGAAGTGAAGTGAAGTAAAGTGAAGGCAAGCCCTCAACGCAGCAGGTATGATAATACCCAGCTGCACATAATGGATTTATGAAGCGTATCTTAACACACAAACTAGCAAAGCACAGTACGACAAAAAATCACAATACATAAAAAAAACATAAGCACAAACGGAAAACATAAGTAAAAGCATGTTTGAATGCATGGACAACCTAACTGCAGCAATTTGTGTGACTTGTTAATACCTAAGAGAAACTTAGCGTAGTGTTGAAAAGTTGTCTTATCAAGAAGAAATAACAGCAGAGTCATTTATAATACATAAGAGGATTATGATGAATTGCGTGAGTGAAGATTGAGCTCAGAATCCAAAGTTATTCTAGATCATTTCTAATATACAAAAAGGTGCAACTGTCTGAAATCCAAGTTCATGTCTGATTTGAATTTTCTTGAATTTAAAGAAGATATTGGTGACAGACAGTCAATATTTTATTTTAATTAGGTAGTTGATCGATTTCAGTGAGACACTTGACAGGTACAACTGAATGTTATCTCCAAATAAATAGTAATAGATATGATTAAAACACTGAGTATTCCATACCTGTGGACAAACATAATAAATTAAAATAATAATAGACCTAGTATCCACCCTTGGGGAAACCCATAGCTAAAGAAGCTTTTTGCACTTCATTCCAGTAGAGATATAAAAGAACCAGGCCAAAAATACGAGCCATATGTTTAAACCTATTAAGTAAAACGCTGCTGCTCACAGTGTTGCGCTGAGACTCAATATCAAATGCTTAGAGTAATTCCCAGCATATGATCAAAAGATCATTAAATGCCTTTAATATAGCTGAGCCTGTGGCACTGTTACACACCACCACTAAAATAATGTATTAAAACAGTCCAGGAATAAACTCAGTTTGAGGTTTCATCACAGATGTATCAGAAACATTTGGAAAAGGGTGCTGTGGACATACACAGCTTCAAGTGTACTGTGAACACTAATAATTGACTAAATGAGCATATGGCAATATTTGTGTTGGCTCGTGCAAACCATGAGGAAAAACAGCTCAATTTAAGGAGAGATTCTACAACCCTGTCAGAATTCATGTTGTCAAAGCAACTCAAATGACTGAAATAGACAGTGGTAGAATGAATTTACTTTATTTTACAAGAAAAATTCTAAATGCTACATGAAGAATATCATGGATGAGAACCCAACGTAGGAAAATATAAAACTTTTTTGTGACAATCTTAGCATTAACACAAATGAGAAAATAACTGTAAAAAGTGTGCACTAAGTTCTTTCTGTTCAGTAGTTGCACATTTACTTTAAGTTTCTAAGAGCGTCCAAACATCTGCCAATAATTGTACATCTGTTCTTTAACAAACTTTTGGTTAAAGCAAAAAAAAAAAAAGTAGCTTTTTATGTCACTGTTTTAAAAGAGCTGATATCTCTCTCTGCTTGGAAAAAGAAAGCCATCAAATAGGAATTCCAGCCTGTCTACCTTCAAATCTCCCTCTATCTGTGGATTAGATCTAATTCCTCCAGAATCTTGGGCTGGTGCTACATCAGAGGATGTGCAGCACCAGGGAAGTTACGTAACTCATTAAGACCTCACTGCTCTCTCCTGGGTTGGCTCCCTATCCCTTTAAACTTGCAGCCTTTGAGCAAATAAAGCCATATAAGAAGGCTGAACTATAAGACCCCTGCAAACTCTGAAAAACTTTTTGATCTAGCAGCTTGAATTCAGCTTGAGGGCAAAGCATTTGAACTGCGTCATTAGGCATCATTATACTGTTCTGCATTTTAATCAGAAATGCTGTAATAATCATTGGAAAGAATCGATTATCGTGAATTTCAAAGTTTTGTCTACATAAAAAAATGAGCAATTCACTACAAGCTACATTTGGAAGAAGTAGATTAAGTTCCTTAGCTTTTGTAAAAACAAATTCATACGCTACACATATATATATATCAACTTCTCTGAGGCATTTTTCCCTGATAGCTTCTTACCTGTCTTTTATAGGACACATTTACACAACACTGCTATGATTGGCACTCTATATTAGCTATCCCCTCCACGCCTTTTTTCCCATTGTCATTCCACTGCAGCACTGAGCTGCAATGTTCTCCCTCTGTCTCACTGAAGTGCCATGACAACGTGCTGTAAAAGCCCAAAGAAGCCCGAAGGCCTCCTTCTCAGTCAGGAGGGCTCTGCTTACCTCTGCAGATGACTGCACCATTTCATTTATTTTCATGAAGGAAAACAAAAGGAAAGATTGAACAGGGGATAAGGCAGCGTAGCTAAACACGCCAGAGAGACTGACCTCACATACTGTAGCTGGCTCACATATTGCAACAGGAATCCAAATTATCCGCTGAGAAAAAAAAAGATAGAAATATGTTCCTGACTGGGTTTAATTAAGGTTCTGCTGTATGAAAATGTGCTAACAATTGAACTCAATGCTTATGAGCAAAGATTTCATTCCTTATAATAACCAAATAGACTTCTGCTTAGAAATGCTTCTTATGTTTAAAGACATAATAATCTCATTGTAATCCTAACATCAAGATCTAAAAATTATCTAGTTTATACAACCTATCAGTTCCACCAGACTAGCAGCAGCAGCAAATAGCAGACACCCCAAAAGGGATTGCTGTGATGACATGCTGTTGTTAGTAGCTGTTGCTTGTATTGTAGTTGTTGCTGATTAATTTATGTTGATTTATCCCAAAGAATATCAAAAATCAAGGACACAGTAATATGAGAAATCAGTTCAAGAGGTGTAACATTCTTGCAAGTCAAAGCAAAGTATAATATTTACATTACATGCAACAGAACTAAAATAAGTCACAGGCCCATCTTTGGCATTACAATGTTTGGAAAAAAATCTGTTAACATAATATTGCCTGAGGCTCAGTAAACTGAAGCAATGGTAGTGATGCAGTGCTAGATTTGATCATTACAGTTCTTTGTAAATGAGAATAAAAAGTAAAGGATCAAAGTCTGAGTGAAGTTTATAGATTCAAGCAGATAAAGTTGTGATTTTGTCAGAAACCTGTAAATGTCTGTACAGCTAAAGATTTTCTTTATCCTCCATTTCCACTGCAGATCAAAACAATCCCATAGAAATAAAAGCAAAACAAAACACTGGTGCAGAAAAGCAATGTGTGACTTGACAACTCAGTCAGACAACGAAACTGATATAAAACAGTTCAACGTAAATCCTTTATCTCAGACAGATCTGGTTTTGCTGTATGAAAATCTATCAGGATTAAAGCAAAATATTGTAGAGCAACTGCACTACAATCTGATGTGTGTTTTCTTTCATAGAAGACATATATGTGAAATAATTTCCCAATTTTTATAGTCACTGCCAAGTTTTCCTACTCCAGCGATGAGACACCTGATTATAGTAGCCTAAATAGAGAACCACACTGCATATCCTTTCTTGTGTTTCCTGTGCTAATCTCAAGAGGTCACCAGTACTATTCAGTGTCTGACTTTTCTCGAAAAGTCCATGGTGCCTCTTAGCGCCAAAAAGGGTCAACAATGCCTCATCAGCTCTTGTCCATGCGCCATAGTCTGTTAAAACCACAGTGATTGTTTTTTTCTCTCCTCAGGCATCTAACCTTTCTTTGCCCAGAGCCTTAACTGGAGAATTGTTTTTTTTTTTTGTCTGTTTACCTCAACAGTTTGTTCCGGCTTTACAATTTGAATGCGACAAATATGTTGCATAATGCATTTTTTTTTCTGATTATGTCTTACTTAAATGTATCATGAAGTAATATTTTTGATTCCTGCTAATTTGTGCTGAGAAAATGTTATGTCAGAGGAAGCCTGTTGAGAAGAACTCTCCTGACTGGAGATGTCTTACTGCTTTGATGCCTAAATGGACCTCAGGCCAAAAAGACACAAAGGGAGGTGGGGAGATTTCTGATGTAACACATCTGACGTTCTAACTATTGGAGGCTCTGCAGGGTTAAATCATTATAGAAAGAACTTGTGCGTGCAACCTCAAACACGTAGCTGCATCATCATTATTCCAGCTGGTTTAGATATTTTGTTGCAGTTCCTCCAATGATGAATCTATGACCTTTACATTTGTTTTTACTTGTTTAATTTTGTCTCCTTTTATTATGACAAATCATGTCTAGAGAAAAGGAAGAGAAAGTTTGTTTGCGCCGCAAAATTTCTTTTTTTTTTTTTTTTCGTGTTTTACTGGAGATTACTTTTCTCCCCCATGTTTTCTAATTCCCATGCACAATCTGTGTTTTGGGATTTTGTAAAGGTTAATTTGTGATTTTATGAACAAGGTTATGAAAAGAACAAGTTGGAATTAATCATGAGAAGAATAACAAGATCTTTACTACAAGCTTTACCCCTCATAGTGCTCATCTTTCATAGGCTAAGAGTTTACTGTGCAATAAAATTAGCATTTCACTTGAATATAAAACGGACCTGGTGAGATGAAAGCAGAATCGGGAAGAAAGAAATGAATAAATACCCTGACTCTGTGTTGCTGTAGATAATCTGGAGGATATGACTGTGGATATGCTTTTAGCTGATGTACCCTTTGCTTCAACCTTGCCCAGAGCCGGTGTAGATTTAGGGCAGGATGCTTGAGGCCCAGCCATCTCTGACTGATTAGATAAAGCAGGAAGACCAAGCATTGGGACCGACTGCCAGGTTTCTCCTCCATTGACCTCTCTAAGATCAACATCAAATCAGCAAGCGCTGTGGGAGGCTGTCACTTTTTTATGCTTTCTCGACTCCTTAAAGAGAGGTAAACACCACAAAATGTCTGTGAAGAATACTGAAAACATTTCCCCACCAATTAGTTTTCTAAAACAAAACATTTCGACTCGTTTGAGGCAACTGTCATGCCTTGGGTTGGAGCAGCGACAACAGCTGCCTTAGGGACACCGTTATATATTTCATGCTGTGTAAGTGTGGCTTTTCTTTACACCACTTTATGGTAATGAAATTCACTGAGGTGTCAAATGCTCCTCTGGGCTCCTTCCCATCTCCCCCTTCAGGTCAGATGAGACCAATGTTCTGACAGTTTCGAATGTAGCCATATAATGTCTGACATGGCAGAGAGGTTTGAGAACATTGCAGCAAGACATCTTGACATTTTTTCAGTGAAAACTGAATGACTTTCCAAAATGTAAGAAAATGAAACTGGCCTCTCGTTTAAAAAGACAGATTTGCATTTGAATGGGATTCTGAGGTTTGCTGACAATCTATCCAATGAATCAAACCCTCACCGCTGAAATGGATTTTGGAAAAATATGAAAACAATATGGTAATTTTGCAAAATATGATTTAAAGCTGTCTATAAACAGGAAATAATTGTTTTCATGAGTGTTCCACTGCATATCGAGAGGTTATGACACTTAGAATTGTCCAGGTTTGGGCAATTTGGAAAATAGTTACTGTCACAATCCACGGTCAAGGAGCACGTCTACTGGCAAGCATGAATCAGACAAGTTGTGGAAACCAAAATTGATTTATATGAAGAAAAACAACAACAATGAATTGGGAGAATAAAACCTTGACAGAACAAAATCTGGGGTGAAGACTGGATTGAGAAAATGACAGATTTGACAAACAGCAGGGATTTGGAATAGAACAAAATCACAAAGAATCAGTCTGCAGGAGAAGCAAATGCAATTACGGATAGCAAAGCAATGTGTTTTTGGTCTACAAGTCCTGTACTGTACCTGAATCCATAATTATATTTTGTAGTTAAATAGAGAAAAAAAGAGAAAATGTTCACATACAGTAGTTGCAAATGCGTACCATACAATTTCCAATTGTATGTTTTCTGTATTTTCATTCTTATTCCAACCTTTAATGAAATGTTTACAGCAATATTGGAAATGTTAAGTAAAAATCTTGATGGAAAGAATAAAAATGTAATTTGTTGACAATAGTGGCAAGAAATGTTTATTACACAGGATGCTGGCTAATTTGAAAGCAAATCAGCAAGCAATAGGGACAAAAAGTTAAATCTTTGAATTACAGCCAAAGGGCTTTCATACCCTAATGCCCACAGCACAAGCACCATCTGTATGTAATCTCATGAATATTTTGCTACTTTCTATTACTATAAATGAAAATTTTCATGGAACAAGTTTATTTTCTTTTTCTGTGTTCAATCAAACAGGACAATGTTCCAAACTTCACTACTTTGCCTCTGAATGAGTCAAAAAAAAAACAAAATGAAGAGTTTTAAGTCACCTAGTCAAAGTTTATAATGTAAATCTTATAAATGTGGTATGATTTTAAATACAAAACTTTTTCTTAAAAACCCATCAATGTCCCTTATTTAATTTAGAGATCATATTGAATATACATATACATCTACTTCACAATGATCCACTACTTTGTTTTGGTCCATTGCATAAAGTTCCCATAGAAATTTGTAGTTGTAATGTGAAAAAGTTCCAGGGGAGTGAATACTTTTCTAAGGGAGTGTATAAGTTTCTGGTAGGCTTGTGTTTTTTTTTTTGGTTTTTTTTGTAGCTCAGGGCAAAATATGAATTTTAATATTGCTGCAAGGCATCTGTAAGCATGATTGATGGCTTGGTGCGTGTTTTCCATTATTTAGTTATGGCACATAAGTCTTAAGTTCAAAAAATTAGTTATCAAGGTTCTCAAGCCTTCTCCAATCCCAACTTTTTAATTTTGCAAATGCTTCTTTTCAGGTGATGTTTTTCATAGTTAGCCACAGTCCTTTTAATCCCCTTACCTTACTCCCTAGCAGATGTTTGCCTTGGTTGGCTTGCGGTGTAGTAATTTATTTATTTTGGAAACCATAATAGCAGGGAGTAGGTAAACAACAACTGCTACTTGAAATGGTAAACAGGAGCTGACATGGAGTATACGTGGAGTCATGCAAGTCTAACAGAGCACACAATCTCTACTGTACTGTGTTTGTGAGCATTTATGCTTGTCATTGCTTGCCATTGTCCCTTGTCAGCCTCTCATGGGAACACCCAGCACGGACAGGGCTTCCTCTGCTTCACAGATGGAGTTTGCAATTGGATACCTCCAGTGGATAATCTTCTCATTACTTATCGTGATGAACTGTGGCATGCAAATATCAATAAGGGACTGTGGCGAAGCAATCCAATTAAGGCCTAAAACCAGGAGTCTCATTAGTGCTAAGTCTCTGATAATGCAAATGACATCCAACAAGTAATCAACCTTGAATATAAATGGCCTCAGCAAATCCACCCCTGTGCAAGGCTCTCAGCAACAATACTCTGAGAGTTTAAAAGATATGCAAAGAAAGGTGAAACCAGGGAGGTTTCCTTAGTGTTTTACATGTTAACTTAAAGGCTTATCTAGATCAGATTTTTCTGCTGTCTTTGCAAAGCCTCATATTTTCTGTCCGACTGTTTCTTATCGTGCCATACATGTTGGCAAATTGAAAAAACATTTGTTAAATAGATCTAACCATGAGGAAATTAAATGTGCTTTGTGAATCATTAAATCCAGTGATGTCTTTTTAGAATGTTTTTTTTTTTTTTTTTGTATTGTGTTAAACAAATGCGTAGTGTTTGGTCAAGAAATGGAATCTTAATTTGACTGTGAAACCATTGTCTCTCATTTCTTTGCTTCAATGCTTAAGGATCACTTAATCTATAGGGATTAAAACTTTATGCTCCATGTGTGTCCCCAGGTTACCAAACAGTTATTTATTTCAGACTCTTATCAGTTCAACACGACAAGCTGAATTACAGCTACACAGTACTTTTTTCACATTTTAATTTCTGCTGCTCTTATTTTGTACTGACCACATTCTAACATTACAATGTACATTTCTCAGTTGTGGAACTAATAAGGGATTATGTTATTTTAAGATTTCAGCAAGTGGGGATAAGTAAACCTTCATCAGAACAAAATGTCTGCATACATGAGATTAACTCAAATTGGCATTGCCGTATTGCAACAACATTTACACTGCAGATACATAAATTTAATTGTAGCAGAACGCTACATATCATAATTGCAATGCTCATGCCCCAAAATCTTTTGACATGTCCAAAAACTGCCTGATTGCTAGCTGGCCGTACATATCGTGCAGTTTTAATTAGGAAGGCAAAGCCAAAGCATTATTTTGTTATATGCTGTTGAAGCAAAAACAGATACACGATATCGTGATAAGGGCATAAAAGTGGGTTGATTAGCAAAACTTGAAGACATTTCAAGTAGTAAATCTCCCAAAAACAACTTAGTTAAAACTCTAGTTCATCCTTTGAAGTCATGTAGCATTGACCATGTTTCATCTCATAGAGGATAACACATTATTTCACCTGAGTGGGTTGCTTTCTCAACATATATACAGAAAATGCATTTTTGTACAAGCACTTCTATATTTGAAAAAGCTGGCAAAATGAATCTGTTAGTTTCATCTATTTTTTCTTTATCTGAGAACTTTATGTTTGACTCTGTGGTAGGAAGGCAAGCAATCAGTTGAGTTTTTTAAAGCATAAGAGGTTTGAAGTGTAAATAGAATAATTTATAACTCTATATGATACATGAATATAAAACGAACTGGAGTCTTGATAAAGAGACGGAAGAAACTTTGATCATACGGATTTTCAGAGTACCGGCTGAAAGTTATCTCCTGAAATTGCAACCAGCTTCACTGCCCTCAGGTGTAAACATGTTTAACTTTATGATAACAAACACAAGAGCTCCAGCGAGAAAGTCAGTGTTCAAATGTCACTGCAGTTACTGAAATGGTTAATGACAATTTTTTATTGAGACTTGTAGCAAGGATAGGTCAGCAAAAGCAGCCTCTCACTTGAGAAGCAAGAGAAAACTGATGCAATGGAAATGCAACCCAATGCAGGAACTCCTTAGAGGTTTTAAAGCTGTCTGGTTCTCCCTGTGGCGATTTCACACACGGTGATTGTGCCTCATGAGCCTGAAATACACAGACATTTCTGTTTGTCCACAAAAACATACATACAAAAAGATTTCAATGACTGAAGAAGATGCCTTTTCCTACAACTGTGAAAACATTATTTTTTTATTAATATATGAGTAAAATGTATTAACTGTTGAGAAAAAGTTCAGGAGTTGTTTAGTTTAATGTAAAGTCAGGAATCAGAAGCCTGTAGACCCTAGTTTAGTTCAAACCACATCTAAATTAGAATAAATTTATAAATAAAGTGTTGCCTCATGAAGATCCAAAATGAATCTAAGAAATAATCTAGCAGATTAAGTAATTAAAATAAAATCCATCCACTGAGAACATGCAAGAAGAGAAATGAAATCCAAAGAAACTCCAATCATTTAAATAAATGTTGAATTTTTGGAGTACTAATTGTGTCTGGCAACAACAAAACCAGAAAGACAAATGATGTTACATTTTTATATCATAGTCCTGAGTATATGTGAAAGGAAACTTTAACTCATTCCATTTAACTGAAGGTGTTAGTTTTGTCTTGCTTCTTGCCTTTAAGGTGTAGGATTGTTTACATGACTTGCAAGGTTAGACTGTTTATTTTACACAATTTCTATACTGACTAGTGTACAAAGAACTGAAATAAGCTTAAACTTTGCTTTTAGAGAACTTTGCATCTTCTGTTGTTTCATGTCTGTTTTTCACTCCCCTATGAGCTGCAGAAATGATGACAATAATAAAATTGACAAACATTTAAGTGATACTGATCTTAAATTATTTGAATAAACTACATAAAGAAAAATAAAAGTTGCAAGTCATTACAAGTTGTCAGCCATTACAGCAATTCTTGGAGAACTTTACAACCATTAGAGCAATTCTTGAACAACCAGTGATCTGGCATTCCTCAGATCTTTGTCTATTACGGCACTTCTTTTATCTAGAAGACATCAGTGACATGACTCATCTTCTGCAGATTTGGCAGTTGAGTTGAGTCCATATGTGCTGAAATTAATTGAAGCATGTGTTTTTTCTTTCTTTCCTTCTGTTTCTTTCTTCTTTTGTTTGTTTCTTTTTTTTCTTTATTTTGCTTTATTTCACTCAAAGAAAAGAAACTTTCTGTTTTTAGTAAGTTGTTAGGTAAATGTTGCATCAAACTAAAGAAGTGAGACAATAATCTTATTATCTTGTCTTTCTTCACACAGCAGGGCAATTAGTGAGACTTGCACCATTCAGAAACTTTTCCTGTCCATAGAGTTTTTCAGTGCACTTTCAAGTAAATACTTTTGTTCTTCATTGTTAAGCTCAAATTAAAATTTTGCAGTTGTCTATAACTTAGTCTCCAGAACAGAAGTAGGTAAGTTCAAGACTCAAATTCTTGAAAACGTATGTTCACTAACACATTCCATTCAGTCTAACTGAGCTGAATTTGAGCTGTCTTGTACAAAAGCGGATTCAAACAAAAGTCTTTCAGTTGGGATTGCAGCAACAACTATTGCCTTACATACTGTATTTGTGCCTCTCTTCAGATTTTTTATTTGCATAAAAAGTGGGAAAACATCAAAAGATAAGAGATAATTTTTCCAAGGCAAACTGAAAAAAAAGAAAAAAAAAACTGAACTCTGCTGAACTGAAGTTCATATTCAGAAACCTCAAATTTTGTCAAACCTACGTTTATTATTCTATTCTTGCACTTAAAAATAAGCTATAAGCATTTTTTTTTTTTACTAGTGTAGCCTTATCTTGTTTTTTCCATCACATTATTTTTCACTTCTCAATGTATTGTATAAATTTTAACCTTTTGGGGCAGGATTTTTTTTTTACAGCAAAGTCACTGCTATCTAAAGTTATATTCAGGCACCTGTGGAGGAGGCCATTTTTCACTAAGCCCACTCTCAACCTCAGTCGGCTTACAATCATTAATATGATAGCGGTCTGAGACTCTGAAAAGCTTTGAGCAGTCTTGAAGAAAATCCAATTATGATCTCTGATTCCTCTCAAGAAACAGATTACCTTTCTCACTAATGACATTTTCCTTCCCATTCATGCCCCCTCTAAATGTGACGATTGAGAGACTGTGTGGGCGTACCAAATGTGCGCGGATGATGATAATCTATTCCTTACAGGTCTATCAGACGGACGGCTCGCATTATGTATAAATGCTTTTCTTGAGATTCCCAGCTGCATAAGATGAACTTTATAAGGATTATTTGAACCTCTCCATATATTAAGTGAGGGCAAGAGGGGAAAGAGGATTTTTTTTCAGTCTTTGGAAGGACTTTAATTTAAATGAAATGAGGGCAGACTGACATCCAGGCAGATTTTTATTTAAAACTACTTTGCCTATGATCAGTTGTAGCAGATGGGGTAAAATCTGTCTGATCCACAAAGGTCTCTGGAGATACATTCCCTCCCTTTTTAAGCTGAAATATCTTCTGCAATATCAGTATTTCTAATATGATAGGGTTATTGCAGCTCAGCCAAACAGCAATACTTTTTTAAACACTATTACTGTGGCTTCAGTGGTTACACTCAATTTTTTTTTTCCTTTGCTAGAAAAAGGTTCTCTTTCTTAATTAATGAATTATCTAAATAATGACCACACAGCCTGCTCTAGTTAACGTATTAGAAATTTCAAAACCCTTAGGGCACCACACTGATAATTAGATCCAAGGTAGCTGTCTTCACTGATTATACTCCACTCAGGCATTGTGAAGGCAGCTTCTAATCACAGGTAAGACATGACTATTCCCTCTTTGGCTTATCGTTAATGTTAGCAGGGAGTCCTGTGCGGCAGAATGAGGCTGTGGCAGGAACATCCTGGCTCTATTTATTACAAAGTTTTATCTTAGTCCTGAGGGATGTCACGTCTTGTCACATGTTGCTTGAGGACAGCGCGTCATTCACGATATAGCTTAGCAAAGCGTAACTGCAGCACCTGAATATATATTTCTGCAAGTGTACCTACTTCTGAAGCTCTGGCATCATTATGAGCACATTGGCTCTCATGTGGAGTCTTGGCTGCGAAACATTAGAGTCCCACACCTGAGGCTAAATGAGCAGCAGCCGCTAAAGTCCCACAAGAACCGTTCAGCTTTTCTATGTGATTGTCTCATTTTTTATTTTTTATTAAAATTGCATCAAATAAATGGGTATTTTTTTTATTATTCTGTGCCATTTGCTTATGAGTCACAGTATATTACTATGAATAATGCAAAGCAAAGCGCTTAGTGTACATCTCTCCTGATTTCCTACAGTGAATGTATGCGGTGTTTATTATTTTCAAGAGAAATCCTGGGTTTTGTATTGAACACGGGGGACAGAAAGTTGGCAAGTTAAGGAAAGAAGCAGGGTGATGGACAGATGGACAGACTGACAGGCAGAGGGCATGGTTAAGTCCTTTCTTCTCTCTTGTCCTGACTGATCAGAATCTTCATTGGAATTCGGCAACATACGCGATCTGGTAGTTAGCATGTCTCCAAGGTTAACATTTTTAATGCAAGACTGAGGAATTCAGAGAAGTGCTCCTTTGAAGTTTCTTGTTGGAGTCAGAAGGGAGGCTGCAAGGCTGTTGAAGACTGTCTGCGATATTGACATTAAAACCCGACACATAGAATGATGCCAATTGAAATTTCATAGTGTTCCCTTTGGGAAGCTGGGGAGTTGGGTATGCCAGTGTGAGATGAATAATGAAACTTCCCTCACTTTACTCATTTTTTATTTAATGTGGAATTCTCCTTTGTTGCGCCCTGAAGCTTCACAAGAGCAGGTAATCACATACAACCAACATAGAGTCAAAAGAAAACAGTCACGTTCTTCTTTCATATAAGCATGAAACCATCCGTGAAGGTTATACGATTAGAATTAGTCTTTTGTTATAGGTTCATTAACCATTGCAGGCTCACGGTGACTTGAGAAAGAACTGTAGATCTGTTTATCTGGACCTGCTGTCTGGATACACAATAATATATTTGTCCAATGTGGCTTAAAAGCATTAATGATTATTGCAACATGTTGGTTTAAATATGTTGCAATGTTCCTGTTAATCTAAAAGTTGTTAGTGGTATGTAAAAACTCATATTTACTTCAAAAATTTTATACCAACCTATGGAGGTCACCATTTTTGCAGCTGCTGCTCATGCCGGAATGATGACACGTAAGCGTTACGGTGAAGTCAAGTCTGTAAACAAAACACAAGAAGTCAAGGCTAACGTTACGTGAGTTGGTTTTGGATAGTCTGGTGACGGATTTATTTTTCATTGAATGTCGTTTATTATAGTAAACAAATGCTTTGGCTTGTGATCTACTGTTTACTATAATAGCTGGGGCTAACAGCATTGGCAGGAGCTAACCCGAAATCTTTACAGCATATAGTCTCATCCTAGATTCTATGAACAGCAATTCTAAAATTCTTTCAACTGTTTCTGAAATGTATTTAGGTGTAACATCCTACACGATTTTTTTTCTCTGGCCTATCTACTCTGTTTCTTGGTCTTCATGATGCTGTTTGTTTACTAATGTTATTTGACAAACCTCTGAGGCTTTCACAGAAAAGCTGTATTTATTTTTATGATAAATTCTTGGGAAAAACATCTTTCGTATTCCTTCCACAACAGATAAAAATTTGCCAAAGGCTAAAATTTGACACATTTATTGTAATGTAATGTAAATCTTAATGTGCACTGCTCCTATTTTAATAATAATTATATATTCCCTTGTGCTAGGTTATCACAAGAAAGCAATTAAAAAAACAGAATTTTGTTCACAGGGCAAGAAGATTCTTTAAAGGCACTGTAAAGAGCATAAAAGTCATACAGTAGAAAATGATCTGGTTTTATTATGTAGTATTTCATAGGTGTCATGATAAAATGAGGTGTCTTTCGTGGGATTTAAAATGACATATTAATTAGGAGTTTTATTTAAAGTCTTATGAAAGCCAAAATAATTACAAAGTGTTACTTCAGCCTCTCTAGTAAGCTTGTAGACTATTGAGAAAGAAAACCTCAATTCTGCTCTTTTGTCAGTGGTTAAATTAAAAGCGTAGGCATGATCTTTTGCTGATTATTATTACATCTGAAATTGCTGTCGTTTTTCCTTATTATGTTGCATTTGAGCACAGCATCTGCATTCTGGCACAATAAAAGCTATCCATTCAGACAGGCACATATGTTTTCCATTTGGTTCTGAGTAAAGTTAAAGTCATTAGGCATTCAGGCACCAAAACAACAAGACTTTCTTTCAGCATCTGTTGTTTTTCATTTGTCAGAAACACCTGCTCTCTTTTTGTCCCACCTAACCTCTTGGCTCTTTCTGCCTGACTCAGCAAGCGTGTGTTGCAATGTAACCTCCAGAGACTGTGCGGCCACCTCTGAATCATAGCTCACCTCCTAAAAGGTTAATAACTTCATGAAAGGTCTGGGGCATCTAGTCGAGTGCTGCTATTGTTTAGCTGGTGGTGAAGAAAAGAATGATGAAAATCCAGAGACAGACTGCAACAGCAATGCATTTAGTTTTTATTTAAGTAAACAAAAGCGTTCCATAATTTTTAGACCTGGAACAGTTAACAGGAAATAGACTCCAGCCTGTAGCTGAGGTTAAAGGAGAAATTTCTTAGATCAAAATGATCATATTGTCTTTGAAGTATTTGATGGTCTCTGAAATATTTGATGGTCACAGAGGTAATGTGATGTCACCAGACACTTTTTTAAGAGGATTGTTGGCTGCTCATGATCTCAGTAAAGATGTTTCCGACATCTTAGCAAATTCAACTGAGTTATGATTCACTGCCAGCAGTACAAATACAAATCAGACATTTTCAAAGAAACTGCCAGAGAAAGTGATCTGTTGGAAAGGATCCCAATTAAACATCCAAATCTGATGGAAAAGTTTAATATTTCATTATATAATTCACAAACCTAAAAATCACTGGGTAATTAAAAATATAGACGTAAAACAGCTTTGTCAGAAAAATGGGCTCGAAATGCAGCGATATAGAATGACTGCAAAAACAGAAAGACTTTCAGCAGACACTGTTTACGAGCAGTGCTTTTTTCCATGGGGGAAGTTATTCAGAGTTGTGAATAAATGATGCTGTACGGCTTTTTGCTTCAGGTTATTCTCATTTTTATTACTATTAAACCATAAAATCTAGAAATAAAAATTTAATCTTCAAAACATAAAACAGATGTGTCACTTTATTTCCATGACCTGTGAGGTTAAGTTTTACTTGCTTAGCTATTCACAGTCATATTAATGTTGACCCCAGGTGACAACCATTGTAGTTTCCTGCAGTTTTGCAGGCTAAACATCCAGAGGAGTAACAGGCGTGGCTGGCAGTTGTAGACACATTAGATTTTGCTTCATCTTACTACATCATTTGCCACGTTACATTTCAGCTCTCGGAAAGAAGAACAGCAGCTTTCACATTTAGTGAAATTTGCTGTTAATCTAATGGCTTTGTTCATAAGGTCTACTCGCTTTTAAAACCCACTGAGGGTGAAAATGATCCACCTGAGAGACTGTAGAATCACTGAGTCATGCTAATTAGCAATTACATCCACAATCACCCATGTTAATTCACTTATGGAGGAGGTCAGTGTAATTTATTCTCAGTTGTAGAATCTGAGACTGCCACTAAATTAATGCACCTTAAATAAAGCAGGATTTAAGTGGCAGTCTTCCACTCTTTATCATATAGCATATAGTTAGGTGCCTAAATATCATTTCATAATGCACACACTGCAACCACATAATTGCTCAAAAGATTTAGGGTTGCTTTTGAATACAGAAGTATTGCAACTCCAATATTAAAAACAAAAATAAGGTCACACATTTACATTTATTGTTAATTTTCTAAAATATAAATACATACACTTGCCCACCGAAATCTCTTAAAAACAGCTTCTGAAAGCTCTACAACATAATTTATTTGAAGAGACCAAGTCGTGTATTACTGAGGACTTTTGGTTTTAAGTTAATAAAGTGTCGCAATGTTTTCAAGGTTTGCAACAAGACCTGACCTCTTCCAATTTTTGTAAGTAAAGTGGCCAATATCAAGCCAGAACCCTGCTGACACTTCAGAAAGGCATGGTCAGCGCAATTTCCACTGGGGTATTTATTTATCAGCGTGTTGTATTTGCATATATCCATCCAACTTTGATTTGAGAAAATCCACCCTAAATTCTACCTTGTGCATCTGTTTGTTTAATAAAATCATTCCAGATGTTGCTTGTGTAACCATTCCACCCTGGAAGAAGAATGCTTTAAATAAAAACCCTCAGAAAATTTAGCATTCAAAGCCATGGTTGGTGTATGGAAACTGCCTGGCACTGTAATAAATGCTGGGTGCAGCTCTGTATTCAGTGTGTCGACATAAAAGGAGTTTGATAACCTCAGATGACTCTTTAAAACGCACAAAGAGATCTATTTCCCAGTTGCAGAATAACAGCCATGATTTTGAGATGTTTCTAATAGAAAATGATCTTTGTTGACAAAGGGTTGAAAACAAGCAATAAAAAGATGGATATTCTGTCTGAAATGTAACTGCTTAGTGTGTTTGTTTGTTTGTTTGTTTTTTGCAATTTCAGTGATCTTTCCTTATGCATCTGACTGCAAGTCAACACATGTAACTTCCTGCATGATTTAGATATTACACTGCTCCAACACACCTGATTTAAACAGTGGAATTATTCTCTCAGCCTCTCATCAAGTTATGTACGACTACCAACGCAGTCTATAGCTGTAGCTATTTCCAGGAAGCAATAACATTCCTAAGAGACTGGCAGCACACAAACAGGATTTTTTTTCAGACACCTAATCAAACAAGATTATTCTATAAGTCCTCAACCTAATCTTGTCAACATTGATATTTTTAGATCTAAGAAATCAATTTCCCTGAAAAGGCTCGTCTGTGGAAATGTAAACCTCTGAATGAAAATTCACCCACACAAGTTGTTTTTTTTTCATCATCTTGTTCTTTATGGAGAAAGCTCACTGTTACAGTTTCCTTAGTTGTTTCTCAATTCAGACACATGATGAATTTATATTTTGTAGCAGGAAAATACTGTGCATGATTATGTTTTCCAACCAATCAGTACAAATATTTAAAGTACCCTGGACAGTTGTCCAGAACCCTGGACAGTTGTCATTTGCACACTGCACAAATCCTATGAATGTTTTCCATCTGCATTTACAGATAAACAAGAAATCCAATCTACAGGCTTTGATGTTTAAGCCCAGAGTTCAATTCCAGCTGAAAGATTCAGAGGAGATTTTCTCTGCAACCTGTGCTTTCATGGTTTTACAACAGACTTTGAACCACCAACCCTGGACATGGAGTAAATTGCATCAGATGCTATCATTGCTCTGTATCTGTAGGCGGCATGTCTTACCAGAGCCGCAGAGTTGTCGTTGGCTGGATTGTGTTATATCTCAGCCACACAGGTCTCTTCAGAAAGCCTCCTTGACAGACCTTCTGTGCCTTTGGCATTTTCGATTTATCCACAGCAAACAAAAAAGTAGGTGTTATTACACAGTTTAACTCAAATGATCAATGTTGTAGTTTCTGCTATTTGTTACAGACTTGCAAGATTCCTACAGGAGAAATGTTTATTTTTATGAAGGCTCTTTTAAAATTTGCTAGTTATTAAGCTGTTTAGCAGTGTTCATAAATCCCTGAACGTGTTAACTTTACCTCAGAAGATTAAGGAGGAAATTAAGGAAGCAGTTTAATCCATTTTTTGCCCATGTTTTGCTGCTGCTAGCTGCTTGATTTCTGCAGAGGAGTCACAAAGTAGATTGCACCAAACACTCGCAGACACAAACATTTTCATTATGTATAGCACATTCAACAATTTGCACCTGTTTTTACATCAGGTCACTGATGCCCTCTCCTCAGCCAGCTGGTGGAGAAAGTATTAAAACAGAGAAGTGTTTATACTCAATTCATCCTCCTCCATATTTAAATGAAGCTGAAACAAAATGCAACAAGTCAAAATACAGTGACTTCTAAAAACAAAGTATGTTTTCATGCATAAGCATCTGACAAAAGACAATGAAAAGCCATGGTTTTATATAAGATGTGACTAATTTACAGACACATGCAAAGTTCATAAAATAAGACTTTGTATTGGGCCTATATACCAAATAGAGGATAAGGACATCAGGTTCAGTTTGGGATTTTGTTTTTTTGGTATTTCTAAGGTATTTTTTTGAATTGTTATTTCCACATTACAGCAGAAAAAACACCTTTCAACCAATCAATGTCCTGAACAAATGGAAAAAGGAAAATGATGGTGGTGCATTTTTCCTCAGAGTTGCAACGTTCTGTCTTACTTTTAGCACAAAATCTTTGTAATATATCAGCAAAGTAAAGTCAAGGACTGATTACTCTAAACTTTGTTCCTGTTGGGAACTGATGATTAGAAACTAACGTTAATTGTGTTTCCTAATTAAAAAGCTTCCCCTGAAAAGATATCCACATCATTAATCAGCGTATAAGTGCAGAGCGCATCATGCCCTTCAACCTGCAAAGTATTGAATCTGTATTTTAATATTTAATGTTACTCCAACAGACAAAAAATTACTATAACATAATAGTAGAAATATTCATGGCTTTTGTCTGTAACAGTAAGAATTTGTGCTTTGATGGACTTTTCTGTTGTTTTGTGTCAGTTTTCCTACTGGCTCTTGATTGATACTGGCCCTTTTATCTTAACTGCATCTGTTTTACATGAAATTTACATTCACCCCAACAATAAAATGGTATAATATTTTATTTGATTGTGCGTCTTGTAATTTTTCCCAGAGTTTTCAAAGCTGTGGCCTAGATTCATCAAGAGTTAAGGTTATTGCTTGTGCATGACGTAAACCTATTTTTATTTGGTTTTTGGTTTTTGTTACCTTGAGATTTTAAATCACAATCTTCTATCGACACTAATGAAACATTGTTTTCTGTAAGTCTTTTCTTTAAAGAATAACAGCGTTGTTTTTAATCAGTCTGACTTTATAGCCCTTCACTGCACCAGCAGCTCCCCATGAACTCGCTAATGGTCTTCACTGTTCGTGACTGCTATATTTTAATCCCTGTTGATCTTAGCACTTTCTTTGATACAGCTGATTGCTCCATTTTACTTTCCCTAAGAAGAGTGTTTTAACATCACAGGCCCATTATGCAAACACATTATCAGGAGAAGTCTTTTTTTCCTAATGTCTGATCAGTCCATAACAAATTCCATCAAAGCTAAAGCAAAGTACATTGATTGTAATCAACATTTTCATTTTTCACAAAAGCAGTTTTTCTCTAACTTTAGAAATGCTGAACATTCTTTGGAATTAGGAAATGTTTCCAGCTCCAGGAAATTTCTATGTACATTTTGTTAACAACCGATTGATTGACAGTTTTGCACCTGATCTGACCTGAAGTATGATTGTTCAACCTTTATTCCTTAGAAATATCTATTTGTGTAAAACAGTCTCTCAAATTCAACTGCAAGATGTTTAGAATAACAACTGTCTTTGACGTTGCATCAAACTATAAGAAATCATTTTTTCTAATGATCCAGTAGAGGGGGTCCTAATTTCAGCTTGACCAAATGCAGACCTTGTTTGTTTAGTAAAGCATGTTAACAATGTCATTTGTTGCTATAACTGAAGAAAATTAAAACACCAAAATATCACTAAGAAGGAGTTTGGATTTTGAGATGACAAGTGTTAAGAGTGTTAAGTAAAGGTTAAATCTTTACATCATACTGGGTAGTCTTAACTCTACACTAGGAACCTATATTGTATATACCATAAAACTGTCTCTGGGAACAGACAAGTCCAAAAAACTCATTATGTGTTCTTGTGAGAAAGTAAATTTTACTGTAGATCGTAACAATTTGAGAACATTCAGTACTTTTTATAGAATTCAACTTAAGTACAGAATTTCTCATGGAAACTTCTGTTCATAAAATGTAGATTTTTTTTATTTCCTATATAAATGTTTAAAAACTGCTTAAAGTTTGCAAGAATGGGACAGAAATTAATAAGTGGGCACTTTTCCCACTTTTCTTTGGTCTATTGTTGGAGAAATCTGAGCTCATTCTTGTCAGTTGTATTCTCTACTTTTTTTTTTTTTTTGCAATTAATCATTCAGCATTGACTTTACATTGTTTATTGTGCTGACTCTCTGAGAGTCCACCCCAGTACGAATGTCCTCTGCTGTGCCGCAGCATTGTGAGATTTCAGCAGTCAGGCACAGTTCACATACTTAAACGACTGTGAATTCACAGACGTGTCCTGGTGCCCGCTCCCAATGACAGTAGGCTCAGCTCAGCAGCTTCTACCTGCTCCACACTGTTACCTCGACAGGATCAATATCCAATTCAGACTACACTGGCATTTGCAATAACCACCTTACAGACTGAATCACTTGTCCTTAAAGTCTGTTGCGCCTCAACAAGCTTTGTCTCCATCTGCCTGGTCTAATAACATGTTTCTACGGCAACGCCCACCCGTGCCAACATTACTGTCCTCACTCTCATTGTCACCATCAAAATCATTCCTGTGAAATATCAGTCACATGCAGTAAGCAAAGCTTCAAGCAATGCGGATTGTTACGTTTCAGATTAATTACTTTGTTGCTGGTTTTAATACTGCAGTGGAACAATAACTATTGGCTTTTTAAATGTTTTTTTTTTCTCTTTCTGCTGTCGATGATGCTTGTCTAGTAAAGCATTTTAAGACACTGCAGATTATATCATCTTATTTTAAGACATAGCAGGAGCCACAGCAGGCATTGTGTATTTAATGTGAAACATTAGGCATGCAGTGAATAAAGAAAAAGTTTCTGTTGTTTAATATAGAAAAATATTGCATAACTAATGTATTGATAAGGCCTGAAGTGATGAACTTGGCATGCTATTTAAATTACCCAGTAGACATCCTCACTTTCCATTTTCATTCAGTCATTTATTTAATTGCAAACTCCCAACAGATTTCTGTGCATCTTGTCTTTTATTTTTGTCCAATAAAAATCACAGCTGAAGCAAATACTGTTTGCAAGGGAAGTTTTGGCTGCACCCACTATCCCTCAAGACCAGAATGAGGCAGAGTGTGAATTTTATCTCCCACCAGCAGCAAGGGATGTTTCTTTGCCAGAAGGAGCCAATTCTGTCACATTTTAAATGTGTTTTAATTGTTTTGTAGTTGTAGTTTTATTATAACTCCCTACTGAGTGGTGCAATTCAGATTATTCCTGCTTACAGGCAGTGGCTTAGTGACAGCTACCATGCGAGTCAAAGTTTTAAAAGTTAAAAAAGGTCGCAAAGTATTGTGTGTTGGGATGAAAACATGGGCATTTTGAAACTGATAAAGCAATTCAACACATCTTTATTAAGCTATTCATAATACTTACCTAAGTGAATGACAATATTTGACTAGTTTCGATTAAAGTCAGATGACCACAAGAGGGAGACATATTCCCATTTAAGTATTATGTTCACTCTAACCCTTGAAATGGCGTGGAATAAATTTTAATACAAATTTTATGATAAAATTCTACCTGACATTTCCATGCAAACCTGAATTGATTCATTTGTCTTTTTGAAATTTCTTATTTGTTTACAAGCAATACAGCTGAAACCAGATGTTTACGCAGGTTGTAAGAGAACCTTTGTTTTCTTGTTTCTTACAAAACTGAAGTTTTCCTAGGTCATATAGGGTTATTAAAACTACTTATACATATTTGTGGGATTATATAATTGTTTGATTCAGAAGTTTACATACATTTCTTGAATATTTAGCAGAATTACGTGAATTTGGTCAGATGTTTCTGGTTTCTGTCCACAAACTCATATCAGTTTGCTGGAACTTAACCCATTTCTCCTGCCAGAACTGCTGTTGCTCCAACATATCATTTCAGATCTACCTTCAAATTATCTGTGGGATTAGGATCAGGACTCTGCTTTGACTTCAATGTCTTTAAGCCAGGTTGACCTTCTCACAATACTCTTATAGTCATTGTCCATTTGGAAAACCCATTTCCCTCAATCTTTAACTTTCTGACTGATGTCTTTGGACATCATATAATGACTGTGTCTCGAGATGGAGTCAGTATTGTGAAACTCATGAGTTCCTAATGCAGCAAAACATTCAGAGAACAGGATATCACCACCCTCATATTTCACCGTTGGGCTGGTGTTCTCAGGCTATCAATCTTCTCTCTTTTTTTTTTAATCTCTTTTGCCTCTAAACCAGGGGTGGGCAATCCTGGTCCTCGAGGGCCAGTGTCCTGCAACTCTTAGATGTCTCCCTGGTCCAACACACTTGAATCCAACAGCTGAATCACCTCCCAAGTGCAGTCAAGTTTTCCAGAGTCCTTCTAATGACCTCATTATTTGACTCAGGTGTGTTGAAGTAGAGGTACATCTAAAAGTTGCAGGAGACCGGCCCTTGAGTCCTGCAGTTGCCCGCCCCTGCTCTAAACCGTCATGATGGCCAGATGCTTCAGTTTTAGTTTCAAAAGACTACATTACACATCCCTGAGAATTAAAGTGCAAAACGTACCCTGTCTTTTTTCTGCTGCTATTGAAGTAATATACTTCTTCTCTGAGCGACCTTTTAGACCACATCAGATGAGTTACCATGTAGGTAATACGGTTATCTTCTCAGGTTCAGCCACCCTTTCAATAATGTCTTTTGTATTTGTTCTGGAGTGGTCTATGTCAGAAGTGATCATAAACTTACAAAGCTATAATGCCATCATAAACTCTTTATAAAATTTGCATTAAGTTATAGTGATCTTCCTGTATGCAATCTTGAAAATAGTGAATAAAAAGAAACCATATCCCAAAAAAAATAGCACAGTTTAGAATGATTTTATGTCAAACTGTGAAAAATGGCCTTGTGTAAATATTGTGTTTTAGAAGCACCTGATGGATCTTTTGTAGCCACCCTAACCTAACTGTTACAGTCTTGTCAACATGCGAGCTCTGTCTTGAAAAGAGGTTCCTTGTCAAGGAGACCTGACAGCTTTTGCTGTATTATTTGCCATAGACTGGATGGGAGCTGCAATTTCAAGATAATATGCAAGTTTTGCATCAGCACAGACATCTCAGGCCAGTCAGATGTGACCTTTAGTTGAAATGCCTTTGGTCTTAAAGCAGGGGATAGATGATGGACCACAGCTGATGATAAATTTATCACAAGACTCAGACAAAATTTGTTGCATAAACAAAACATGCATTTGTTGTTCACTGAAGAAGAATTCAAACTAAATCTATGGTTCATTAGAAAGTCATAATGTAAAATATTAAGATAATTAGTTTCATCAGCCTGTTTTTCTCTAGTATGTTTTACATAAGTTGTTGTAGACTTAAAGATTGAATCAGTTTTAAACCTAGTTACAGGTAATATATGTATAACTGAATAATTCAGCCCTTATTTTTCTTCAGTCGTTCTTTATGCTTTTGTTACGGCAGCAGAGCTGATGGGAAAACTTACTTGTGTACAGAGTTGAAGTGATAAGTAACATTGAAAACAGGTGAGTGTAATCAGACAAACAGCTGTTAGTAAGGACTGAGCAGGGAAACCGAGAGCAGGAGATGCACAGGGAAAAAAGCCCAACACAAACACAACAAAAAATAAACTAAATGCACAAACAGAAAACCAGAAATAAAAACAAGGCTGACCACAAGGAATGAACTAAACAGGACAAGAACCAACCACAACAACAACCAGGATTTCTCTCCCTGTCATCTCTCTTGGGTACAAATCCAGCTTAGGCGTTTCTGTAAACTCATTAGAAAATGTTTTTATTGCACTTCTGAGGTGCTGAAAGTAAGACAAGTCGATGAAAGGAGAGATATTTTTAAAAGCAAAGCTATTACATAGCAAATCCTCCTACAGTGAGTCAAAGTAGTTAAATGGCACTAATAAGACATATTGCATGCCTAAAATTGCAACATGAATGTAAGACAAAATTACTTCAGTGGAACTGCTTAAATGATTAAAATACCTTGAAAACTCTCAACAGAATGCATTAACCAGAGTTTTGTAAACAAACAACATTTACAAAATCAATTTGAAAAACATGAGGGGATAAAATAAGGTTATCTGAAAAGGACTGACAGACCCACCAGATTTAGTTCCTTTTGCTGGTAAAACCATCAAATGTTGCATGGACTTATGGTGCCATTCCAGGAAGAAAACAATCCTTTTACATAGGCTACTAAAGAATTTACAGAAAAAGGAAAATCCCTTAATAGGTAAAATCCGCATTATCTTACAGTGACCTTCTGTTTTAAGTTCACTCAGTTCAGTTCTCAAGTTAATCTTATCCACCTGATCGTAGCAAGCTGTGAAAAGCAGGAGCCATCGTCTCACACCAGCACCAAAAAGCCAAATCCTGACATTTAAATAAAAGATGGTATAATTCAAAAGAAACCCATGGCTCCCAGAAAAATCTGATAACACAGAATAGCTCTTACTTCAGTTTCATAGAGCTTCTCACCTGAAGGAGGTATTATTTTTATCTTATGTGCTTGCCATAAAATTTAACATTCACAGGCTGCTTTCCCCATATTTACATACATTGTATTTTCCCTTTGTGGGCAAGCCTTTTTTCAAGGGCAATGTTCCTACTCTGTGGTGATTCACTAACCTCTCATTTAATTGTGGTGTTGAATTACAAGTGTCTGCTTTGCTTTGGCTCTTGAGCACTGAATGAAACAAGCTGAAATTATGTAAGGTAAGTTCCCCTTTGGATTCAAGCACCTCAGACATTTGAAAGTGAGACCATTGTCATGTAGCTTCATTGTCAAAAGACAGCAATTGATGAATATTTCATCCCCCCTGCCTACCCATCCTCTCCTGCCTGCATACAGATGTTCATTGCTCTAAAGCATAGTTGTGGCTTGCAGTATTTTTCAGAGACAGCAGGTGTGATTTGCTTGCAAGTGCAAAGATCCTGTCCTGCAAAATAATAACCCGTTATAAGCAAAGATTTAATCAGTTAAACTTGATCAATGACTGGCATTTGAAAGGATTTTAATAAGTTAAATACAGTATATAGTTGAAAGTTGAGGTGAGTGACATGCATTGATCAAGCTGAGATAAAAACAATGGAAAAAGAGGCAACATGAGTGAGTTTTTCTGTGTCTCTGTATATACACAAACAACTGAAAATTTTCAGACAACTTTGAACTGTTCTCTTTCTACCTTATTTGCTGAGCTGCACAATAGGTATAAGGGCCATGACCTTGGCATTATTAGAACCACGTTCTGACTAGCTGAGCTAACAGGCCATACACAATATTGAGTTTACTTCTATTTAAGAAAAACTTGTTAAATGATCTTAGAAGATTTTAGAAATGTGTTCATATTCTAATGTTTTTCTAAATCAACATGCATGAAGATATATTTTCCAGTATTTTTTTTATTTTGAAGTGTTGATTTTATTTTTGAGCCATTTTTTATTTTGAAGTTTTTATTTTATTTTTGAGCCATTTTTTATTTTGAAGTGTTTATTGTGTGAAAGACTTTATATTTTATTTGGTTAGTATGAGGATCGAACCCATGACCTTGTCATTGTTAGCACCATGTTTTTACAAGCTGAGCTAAACTCAGCTGGTCAGATGATTTTTCATGCATTTAAGAAAAAATTACATGATCTTACCACAATGAAGATTTGAGAGAAAAGTGTTCATATTTTAATGTTTTTCAAAATCAATATGAATGAATATATATTAATATTTCAAGTGGCCTGTACGGGGATTGAACCCATAACGTTGGCATTATTAGCACCACATTCTGACCAGCTGAGCTAACCAGCCATACACAATGCTGAGTTGACATTAATTTGAGTTTAGCTAAACTCATGCATAAAAAATGCATGAGTTTTTATGCATTTAAGAAAAAAATCACATGATCTTACCACAACGAAGATTTGAGAAAAGTGTTCTCAAAATCAATATGCATAATGGTTCCATTTAAAGCTTTCTGCGAATTTTGAAGTGCTGATTTTCTGAAAGCTTTTATGTTTAAATTCACCAGTATAGGGATTGAACTCTATACTGACATTATTGACAGTGGTGCCAATAATGACCTTGGCATTATTGGCACCACTGTCTGACCAGCTGAGCTAACCAGCCGTACACAATGCTGAGTTGACATTAATTTAAGAAAAACTTACATGATCTTAACACCATAATGATTTGAGAAAAGTGGTCATATTCTAATGTTTTTCAAAATCAATATTCATAATGATTTCATTTAAAGCCTTCTGCGAATTTGAAGTGCTGATTCTTTGACTGTTTGAGAGCAAATCGGCACACTGAACTGCTCTCCATGTTGCTGTGTCTTCTTTTCTGTGAGATCCCCCAAATCTACGTTTACCTAAGGCAAATGCCAAACAGCCTATTGAACAATATGTTATAAAATCTACAACCCATATCTTTGTATAGTCCTAACTTTAAAACCGGGTGACTTTCCACACTTTCCACTGGAAAAGACCTTTAAAAAGTTCCACCAGTATGTGTCATGTCCAACAGGCACTGTAAAAGTTTGGCTCTATGGGTTTGTAAAAGATGCTTTTATTTAGCTTCTCTTTTCCTCTCTGGGCAGTGCTGATCACAGTTGTGTGCTTCTTCTCCCTACTCACAGGGTAGTTCTGAACAGTCCAAACTAGGGAGGTTAGCATCAGGAATAATTATGCTGTGGCCTCCTTGCTGTGCTTTGGCTGCACTGACTGGGGCATGTTCAAAGTGTCTTGCGGGGGCTTGGATGAGCTTTGAGATTTTGTTTGTTCATATGCTGCATTCTGAACTATGTGCTTATACCCACAAACAGGGTAAACATTTATCCAAATAATAAACCATGGGTTATTAATTCAAATAAATTCTTAATTATGGAAAAAGGCTTAGCATTTCAACAGTAAGATAAGTTTAAGCAAAGCAGAGAGCTGCAAAGAAGTTTACTGAAAATTTGAAAGGTAAAAATAACAATTGTTTTGAAGAATAAAATTATGTGTAACAGACTTATATCAGTCCAGCATGAGATGTATTGCTAGTCTTCGGCTATACCTCTTATCTTGCTAATAATCTCAAGTGTTTTAATAAACATCAGGAAGTAACAGAATAAAGTTTTAAATTGAGTGAGAGCGAGCCTGTATTTGTGAATCAGAACAATGTTGAAAATGCTTTCTATTGAAGTAAAATGAATAAAAGTCCTGGGCTAGACAATATTTATGGCTACTAACCGAAGCACTGTTCACGAGAGCTATATTCAGACTTCCAACATATTTTAAACTGATCTTTAGAGACACAACACATCCCTGCAATTTGGAAACATGTTTTCATTTTGCCAGTCTCTAATGGCAACCTTTTTAAGGCCCTGAATGATTTCAGACCCGTGGCCTTAACCTCAATTTAAGATCTTCTAGAAACTGTTCTGCTTGGAAATCCTGCAAAACACTGAGCACTCACACTAGATTAACTGCAATTGACATACAGACCAAGACGTGGACAGGCTCCTTTGTATATTTCAGATTTGATTCAGACATATTAATTTTTCCATATCTGAGGTCATTGTATCAAAACGTTTTAGTATCACCTGCACCCACTTCAAAACTGTAAGGATTTTTACTCTGTGGATGCATAATGCAAAATCAACTTTTTGATCTTTATATTATGTTATAGTACTATTGCCAAAAACATACCTGGGGTGTTGCTTTTATTTTTTCATGCATGTTTGAGGAAATCTTGAACCTCCCATGACAGCCATTTGATGGTGCTTAAACGCTTGCTCTAACAAAGCACCACTTATGTCCACAAAATTCCTCCTTGGAGCTTCTGCCTCACAGAGCACAGATTTGTCTGACAAATTGTGTTCTTCCCCTCAATCACCACAATGGTGTGTATTCTCACCATAGTTTTGTTTATCCTTTATACAAACACATGTTAGAGCACTTTCATCCATCATTTTATCCTAAAATGTGCAAATGATTCTGTGACCATCATCAGCATGCTTGAGGCTTATGTAGAGAGCCACAGACCTTTTACTGACTACTTTGTTCATTGGTCTAATGTCACCACCCAGCAGCTCAACACAGGAAAAACCAAGGATATGGCTCTGATTTTAAGAAAATGCATGGTCAACTGCAGACTACTGTTATAACAGTACAGTTGTTTGAAGACATATATCTTGGGATTATTACTGACTCAGCATTAACTCTGACCAAAAAAAAAACTGTGAGGCAACTACCTTCATGTCTTTTCCGTATATGGAAATAATTGCACTTCCATGTAAACAGAACTATATCACTTTCAAAATGGGCTTTTATCAAATCAGTTCTATTATTCTGTCTCTTGGTTTGGCAGCCTGCTTCATCCGCGTTCACATTAAAACCAGGAAGATAGACCACATAACACCAGTTTTAAAGTCCCTACACTGGCTCCCTGTAGCTCAAAGCATAGACTTTAAACAACACAAGTTGGTATTTTAGCAACCACAAGGTTACTCTTAAGGAGTTATTAGCTGAAAAATGTTTTTAGTAGTTGGACCAGCTGAAGGATGGCATGCAAGGTGATTCTTTACTTTCTGGAATTCACTTTGAGAAAACATTACTCAGTTTGCCCTCATTGTCAGGTCCAAACACAGATAAGAAGAAAAAAACTTTCAGAAAAAAATGTAAGAAAGTTTAAAGAATTTAATAAAATCTGACTTCTTAAGGGTAAAATATGAGGGATTGAGTATCAGTTTTAAACTATTGCACAACACTGCATTAGAATGCTTATATGGGATGTGTTACCCTGCAACCTTGGGTGGCTGAGGGTAATGTAGTCAAATGATCTTCCTCCAACGTGTGATGCTGTGACACAGAAAAGATGAGACACACACGTTGAGCTTCCATCAATATCCAACGGAAGATTTATTCTTCTTGGTATCATGAACATTCTCCATATTCAGTACTTCATATGTTTTGTATTTTTATCCATCAAAATAAAAGTACATTTAATATTTAAACATCTTATAACTGTATTGTTTACAGAATAATAG